>JAFFST010045299.1:23571-41003 GCA_022414735.1 Noturus placidus
GTATGTATGTATATATATATATATATATATATATGTGTGTGTGTGTGTGTATATGTGTGTGTGTGTATATATATATATATATAAATATATATATATATATATAAATGTGTGTATATATATGTATATGTGTGTGTGTATGTGTGTATATGTGTGTGTGTGTGTATGTATATATGTGTATAATTTTTTTTTTGTTTAATCACATCAGTTCAGTAGATTTTATTAGTAGTAGTAGTCTCAATAGTAGAATCAGTGAAGTTTATTTATTTATTTATTTCTTTGTTTATTGCTCGATGCCAGCATCTCTTGACTGCAGACACAAATCCGCGCTGTATTTTTGTTGTTGCTGCTCTGCTTGTGCGATTCTGGCTTTTCATTTTCATCCTCCCTCTGTGTGTTCAGGTCTAAACTCAGAAGATTAATGTGTCTCTGGACTTGCCCTTTTCGTCGGGCCCTGCCACAACCTCAAACTCGGCCTTTTTTTTTTTCTTTTTAAACTCCAGTACGTCTTTCTCTGACATGCAGCGATACACACACATTTGCCGTTATTCGTGAAAGTTGTGTAGGAACGGCTGAATGGTGCATCTTAATTGTGGCATCTGGAACGACATGCGTACGAACAGATCCGTGTCTGTCGTCTGACGCCAGACTGAGCCGTGACTCGAGTGCAACTGACTGACCTGAACCCTCATCTGGTGCATCTCTGACGAGCTTGATAAAGAGTCACGTCGTGCCGAGACTCGCAGAAGGTCCTGAGTGCTTCTGACTGAGATTGGCTGACGCATGCTGAAAGGATAGACAGAGTAGAACTGATATACCAGTGTGTGTGTGTGTGTATATATACACCAAGTCTATGAATTAGGGCTTAATTATGTCTGCGTGTTGCAAAATGACTTGAACAGACTGCTTAATAACGTAGGCTGTTTGTGTAGTAGTTGACTGGGAAGTTCATACTGCAGATACAATGCTCTAGTGGAGAGTAATAATGGCAAATGCGGGATTCAGAAAGACATATTTTATGAATAACGGCTATTGCGTCTTTCTCTTTCCCTCTTGTCTGATTCATCCATAACCTCCCCGGGTTTCCAATGACATTTCCGGTCGCTCTAACCGGTGACTGAGTACATGTATGAGATTTAGTTGAAAGTCAGGCTCTGAAATGTATTTTGTTGTTGTTGTCATGGTGATCTATCACTATCATTTGGGAGTTTTATGATTGTCAGCATATCTCGTTTGTAATCATTTCACACAAGCAGGAGTATTATTGAGTGAAGTCCTTCATTGACATGTAGCTGGCACAGGGTGTATTTTCAGAAGTAATTGGGCTACAGATGGTGTTGGTATGGTTGCAGGGACTTTTGTTTGCTTCTGTATTCTGCATATTGAGCAGGAAGTCATGTTTTCTACATAGTTGGCATTAACGGGGGATTCAAATAGCTTGTATAAAGTGTGAAACACTTCCACTGATGATAAATATGGGGCGGCTGTGGCTCAGTCGGTAGAGCGGGTTGTCCACTAATCCACTAATCGTAGGGTTGGCGGTTCGAATCCCGGCCCGGGTGATCCCATGCCGAAGTGCCCTTGGGCAAGACACTGAACCCTAAGTTGCCCCCGATGGCAAGCTAGCACCTTGCATGGCAGCTCTGCTCCCATTGGTGTGTGAGTGTGTCTCATTAGTAAGTCGCCTTGGATAAAAGCGTCTGCTAAATGAATATATATATAAATATAAATATGTTCGATGGCCAAAATTCACACTTTTGTTCGAGGCAATACTGCACAGGCTAGCTTAGCATCAACTGCTAGTTCAAAGGCAATATACAGTCATGGTTTAGCTTTATCAAAGACTCATTATCTGTATAAATGCCATAAATCAGAGGTGAAGCCGCACTCATAATACATAACCACTTGCAGGGCTTTGCATATGACTAAATAAAGAAGAGTATGTATGAATAGATTAACCAGGTATGAATAAAACTGGACGTGTACACCAACGGGACTCTGGACCAACTGAAGATGGGGGGTGGGTTTAGAGAAGGAAGATTTCAAATGAAACCATTAGCAGCAGTGAAGTTCATTTAAAGGTGTTTTTAATGGTATTCAATAATTGATCATTTATCAGGAGGATGTATTAGCCGGAGTTGTACTCGCTAGTTATACAATAAATACGAGTGAGCTCCAAAGCTCACCAGATCATCACATCTTTCTAAAATAACCTTAAATATCTGGCTGTAGGTGGTGACATAATCCACTTTTTGCTCATCTCTCCTCCTACAGTACTCTGCTTTATAAACGCAGATTAATAATCATAATAAAAAACACTCTTTCATGTGCATGAAAAGGTTCTCAGGATGAAAAAAAAGAAAGGCTTTCATCCTGATACAGTTCCTATTGAACTGAACGTAAGAACACATTCAGAAGCACATTTTCTGTCACCTCGTGCAGTCTCGGCTAGTCTTTCTTTCTTTCTTTCTTTCTTTCTTTCTTTCTTTCTTTCTTTCTTTCTCTGCCGTTTTGATATTGTTTTGGGGTGTTCACGTATAATAAGTAACACAACAATGACAAGTAAACGAATTCGATTTTGGAGAAAGTAGTTCATACTTTTGCAGTATTCCGTAAAGTAGAATACAGAAATATATACATATATATATATATATATATATATTTAGGGCGTCTGTGGCTCAGTCGGTAGAGCGGGTTGTCCACTAATCCACTAATCGTAGGGTTGGTGGTTCGAATCCCGGCCCGGGTGATCCCATGCCGAAGTGTCCTTGGGCAAGACACTGAACCCTAAGTTGCCCCCGATGGCAAGCTAGCACCTTGCATGCAGCTCTGCTACCATTGGTGTGTGAGTGTGCTCTCATTAGTAAGTCGCTTGTAAATGTAAAAAAATAAATAAAATGTAAAAATGATATTTCATTTTTAAAGCTGCTTTGAGTCAATGTACCATTGTAAAAAGCGCTATACAAATTGATAAATTATTATATTCATTTAGCAGACACTTTTATCCAAAGCGACTTACAAATGAGACACACTCACACACCAATGGTAGCAGAGCTGCATGCAAGGTGCTAGCTTGCCATCGGGGGCAACTTAGGGTTCAGTGTCTTGCCCAAGGACACTTCGGTATGGGATCACCCGGGCCGGGATTTGAACCACCAAACATACTATTAGTGGAATAGTGGACAACCTGCTCTACCGACTGAGCCACAGCCGCCCATATATCTCAGTGTCCTTGTTTACAGTTCTTTCCACTCTTCTGCATCTTTAAAATGCTTGAAAGTTCATTTCAACTTGTGTGCTTGACATTTTGGACAGCCTTGATGATCGTTTGAAAGCGCAGCCGCTGTATTTACGCATCGATTTGTTGTTTTTAATAATAATAATAATACTAAAAGAACAAATCATTATGCAATGCAATTTAGTTTTCATTCCCTGTAATCGTGCAGCAGCTTTTCTGTAATGAGGGGTGCGTTTTTATCTGAACATTTCTCGTAAATGAGCGAGATCTCAACATAACGGTGCGTGTTGTTGGTGTTATTAGAGAAATAATCAGTGCTGGGGTGACGTGAACCGGACTGACATGAAGTGGAACTACGTTTACCCCGAAGAACACATTTACTGTGTCATTTCAAGTTAGTTCCTTCCTTTGATCGTAGCCATGAACAGCTTCTCTTGAGGTTAATAACACGGAGATGCTTCTTTTCATGGTACAGGGAAGAAGAAAGCTTCACCGCATCATCTTGGAGCTGCTGTTAGAGCTGACCAATCAGAATCGAGACTTCAACAGCACTATCGTATAAACATGGTTATGTAATAATAAACTCTGGTTAACGCCCCAATCTTTCGATACTCAATTTGCATACAAACCTGATAGCTTAGCACTATAAGAGATTTCGCATTGTATTTCAAATATATGCGTCTTCTTGCTACGTTAGGAACCATATCAATTATTTATATTAACCCAGAGTGTTAACGTTCATTAAAGTCTTTACATCTAAGTTACATAGATTTAAGGCGGGGGGGGGGGGGATTTGAAACCTGATTCATTCACAATTGTGGGTCATTCTCTATGCTCTGAATCCATGGTGGCTTCAAATTTCCCCCCTCCCGTCCCCCTTTCATTCAACACTGGATCAAGTCAATTTGTGGCGTCATCTTATTAATATACATTTGTATACGTACTGTAAGGTACCTGTGGGAGGACCGCGAAACATGGTCGAGTTGTGTATCCAAGGTAAAACGTGATGCAGATTGAGAGGCATGGGGACAGCTTTTATGATTACAGCAGCAGCACTTTACGTAAACTGTCCTTTTATGGTCTTCCAGCTCCACCAGCCTTGAAGCTCTCGGTCAACGAGACGTACGTGGTGGACCCAGGCCAGGATGTCACCATGTCGTGTGAGGTTACAGCTGGTTTCCCAACGCCCACTGTGACGTGGGCACGATACCCCAACCCCCTGCCACGCCGCGCCACCATCCGCGGTGGTTCTCTAACGCTGCGCTCCGTCACTCCAGCCGAGTCGGGGTTCTACAACTGCACCGCTGTCAATAATGTGGGGAACCCAGCCAGGAGGAACGTCAACCTTATTGTTAGAAGTATGTGTACTACTATTATTTCTATTTATACTCGATATATTTGTCACCCTAGGTGTCCAAGTGTGTCCAGGGTGTGAAAGGTTTGCCAGATGGTTAGAGAATGTTCCAGTCCAGCATTTAACTTGTTTAGTGGGTTATATACCATTTAGATCAGGGGTATTTGGTTTTAATTCTTTTTGGCTAGTTTATGGCTATGTATAAGAATTAAATGCGGGTTATGTTTTGTAGTGGTGCTTCACAGTACCAAAGGATCTGGTTTCTGTTTGGGAAAACCCGCTGAAATATGGTCAGTTTTGTTTTCTAAACTGTTCTTCGGCTCTGTTCTGTATGCAGACCCACGGTCTGCCAGGTGGTGATCCGTGATCTAGATACTTTGAGGCTGTAGCACTGCTGATTTATTATGAATGCAGTTGGAATTGAACAACACTTGTGTGCATGTTACGCACCACATCTCTTTCTTTGACCTACCTGGCTTTTCTCTTATCCCGTTCCTTCTTTAATTCCACACAGCGATGAAGAACCTGACGTTCCAGATCACACCAGATTCGAACAAGGACAGCGAGAGCATCCAGATGGGTCGTGACCTCAAGCTGTCGTGCCACGTGGATGCTCAGCCCCAGGATAAGGTCAACTACACGTGGTACAAGAACGCAGTCCCTGTGTTCCCATCAGACAGCCTCATTGTGCTGCGCAGTGACCCGGACATGCCCCCTGGAACCAGCAGCCTGGAGATTGTGGACATGAAGTTCCGAGATCAAGCCACCTACAGCTGCGTGGCCAACTTCCCTGGCAGTAATGTTCCCGAGCTCCGAGTGGACGTCAATATCACACAAAGCAGTGGTGAGTATACATGTTATCTCCCTCTCTGTGTCTCTCTCTCTCTCTCTTTTTTTTTTTCCCTTTACCCCTTCTGTCATCAGTCATTTTATATTAATAGGAACTATCAGGTTATGGAAAACAGCCACCAAAACAGCTTCCTGTGGACAAGTGAGATACTGAGAACATCTACGACCAAATATGGAAAAAGGTTCAAGCCATACCTCTTGAATCATTTGGTCCTACCCACTTACATTTGCGGTAATATACGTAACCTACGTTCGCAAAGGATTCCATGAATCTTCTCCAAATACTGTTTTCAGAATGCTCATTCGAGTCTAAATGTAAATGATTGTTACTTAAACAACATGGCCACCATCGGACCAATATCTTTCATATTAATACTATTCAACAGGGTTATAACAGTTATCCTTGCAATAATAGTGCTTCATAGCATTCAAAGCTGTGTTACTATGAATGCAGACTTTAAAACACTGAAAAGACCCACTATTAGCGTCACATAAATATATATATATATATAAATAAAATATATATATTTTACCTTTTTTCCTACGTTCTTTTGAAAGTCCCTAAAATATCAGATGCCACGAGTGTACCTTCTGCCGTCGTTTACACATTTGAATGGGCGTGTAATACGAAGCAACATGATAACAGGAAATTAAAAATGACCTTATACCTATCTATCTATCTATCTATCTATCTATCTATCTATCTATCTATCTATCTATCTATCTATCTATCTATCTATCTATCTAATCAGCTCTATAAGTGTTAGCAGTCTCTATCTATCTATCTATCTATCTATCTATCTATCTATCTATCTATCTATCTATCTATCTATCTATCTATCTATCTATCTATCTATCTATCTATCTATCTATCTATCTATCTAATCAGCTTTATAAGTGTTAGCAGTCTCTATCTATCTATCTATCTATCTATCTATCTATCTATCTATCTATCTATCTATCTATCTATCTATCTGACAGTCTTTAATTTTATGCAAGAGTGGGCGGTCTGGTATAAATCACCATGATCAATCTACTCTACATTCTCTGTCTCTCTCACTGTAGTCTACTCTCTGCTCAATTCATGACACATACTTTGTGGAATTTCCTTTCCAGACCACAGTCAGGATTTTAAGTCCAAGGAGTAATAAAAATACCCTTATTAGCAGAATCCATCGGTTTCCGCTAAAGAGTAGCGCGTTTTGTCTCCTGATCATTCTTTTCTTCTCTCTCAGTTTTGCATGTTTCTTTTTTCTTTTTACGCTCAACCCTGAGTCAACACACGGAAACGTCTCAATTTCTCAATCCGAAGCCTAAACACGTGTTCATTCATTACAGGCATTGGGTTATGTGAAAAAAATGAATAACATGAGTCTGTAAATTATCACTGTACCTATTCACGAAAGATAGAACCAAGCCGCCTTTTCAGAAAGTGAACTTGAACGCTTAACATTCATCAAGCTGCCTTCCGAGAAGAGAAACGAACACACCGCATACATAATGCATTCCATGGGCGTCTATAAATAAGCATGTACCCGTGAAGCTGCTTTATGCTCAGGTGCGTAGACGAGAAAACAATTTGGTGTAATTAAAAAAATAATAATAATAATAATTGAAAGTTAGGGTCGGGGTAGCGTTCACTTTATTTAAAAAACTAAACAAAAATGCAGTTTCTGCATTGAGGATCATGAGTTAGTGATAAACAGTGAATTACTCTAAATAATGGGCTCTAAATTTGCGTTCACTTTAAAACGATGTTGTAATTTGTTTTACAAACGAGTGCTTGGATGCGTTCTGTCTTTTCGATTGCAGTAGCGTGTTATCATTTCGGTCTGTAGACGTTTACTTTTCAAGACATAAAATTTAGGACAAACATGATGTGTACATTAAAGGCTATATTCAGAGTCGTCGACCTAAGTTTAAAAAAAATAAAATAAAAAGAAAGAAAAAGTTTAGAAGAGGAAAGTTCGTCATATTGAGTTGGTGTCACGGCTCCGCGACAGCGGAGAAGGAGGCTGGACGCAATTGCAGTGTGAACAGTTCTTTATTTACATGAGAGTCAAACAGTATAATCCAAGACGAAATTCCAATAGAGATAATCCATAAACAGACAGAATTAAGCAGGGCTAGGCAGAAGACGAGGTGTTGTCACGGAAAACGGCCCGGGTGATCGCATGCCGAAGTGTCCTTGGGCAAGACACTGAACCCTAAGTTGCCCCCGATGGCAAGCTAGCACCTTGCATGCAGCTCTGCTACCATTGGTGTGTGAGTGTGTCTCATTTGTAAGTCGCTTTGGATAAAAGCGTCCGCTAAATGAATAAATGTCAATGTCAAAAACGGGGTCAGTACACTATTCACGAAATGGGATATCTACAATAGCTAAATGCTAACAACTATGGCACAGAAAGACTCAGACAAAGGTTCTAGACGGGTTAGCGTTAGAACCCGTCTAGACCCTACTAACTCGGACAAAAACAAACATGAGACTCGGAACAGGAAATGAACTCAGACTGGTCTAACAAGATGTACTAAACTCACCCGGAGACAGAAGCAGAGACATACACACTCTTACAGACATTCAGACATACATTCAATATTCCGCCCCGAGTGCTCGCAGTTGCGTGGTATAAATACGCGCTGTATCACTGTGTTAGATTACTGACAGCTGCGAGCACTCGGGACACGTGACCGCTAGAACACATGAGAAAGCTGGGGCAGAGACATGACAACATAAGTGTAAACAATAGTCCACGTGTTAGCAATTGTCCTTGAAGTCCGCTACGGAGCCGAGCAAATGCAGCGTGCATGCATGGCGCATGCGCACTGCTTCCGGGGAGATCCATGACAGTTGGGTTGAGCGGGCTAGTTAAGTTGATTTTCTTTGAGTCCAAATTTAGATGAATAAAATGACCTGCTAGTTTGTTGTTGTTTTTTTTTTTTTTTGTTAAGTAGAAGAGTCCAACATGGGTTTTCTTTTAAGAGCTTCTAAACCTTAAAACGCAAGGATTTACCTGTAAGCCCAATAAATTATAGGTGGATTAAGGGATTAAGGAAGCTGATTGCTTCCTTCTTTCTTTCTTTGCTGCCAAATGTCATATGATGTAATATAAACGCAAGAGACAGTTTAAAAATTGAACTGTAATTTGAGTCCAGTGTATTGCTAGTATATGGGTGCGAGACTAATCCTAGTTAGAGTATCAGATCTATCAAGCCCAACAAGGTTCCCACCCTGATTATTCATCGGTCCGTCATGTAAAATAGCACTTGATCCAGCACATGATTATCATTTTGCATAGTGGCAGTAGCGCGAGATTGTAAATCTGGGTCATGGACTTGTACTGTGTGCTCAGAATGTAGGTTATTTTATCAGGCTTTAAATTCACTGTTTCGAAGTTGTCAAGCAATATAACGCCAAGGGTTTTGGTGACTCAAATGCTCAGTCGTGTAAAGAAATTATTCCATGAAACTGAGCTCTTTCCTTTAGATAGTGCCCATCTGTACGTTTATATCTCTAATCTTTCCTCTTGCTCCTCTTTTTTTTTTTTTTGTAGTCATTCCTCCAGTCCTGACCGTACCTGTGGGTGGGAGTGTGGTCAACGTGAGTGAAGGTGGGAATGCAGAGCTGGTGTGCCTGGTTGAGGGTAAGCCTCGTCCCCCGGTTCTCTGGTCCCGGGCCAACAAAGACATGCCCATGCCGTCAGGTGACTGGATGATGGAAACACGCGATGGACGCCTGCGTCTCACCAACGTCTCAAGGGATATGGCAGGGGCTTACCGGTGCCAAACGGCGCCATATAACGGCCTCAACATCAAACGCAGGCTGGGCCAGGTGCAGCTTAATGTGGAGTGTGAGTACTCACAACATTGTATCAAATTATAATAATACAAATATTAGACACCTATTAGACCTTGATACGAAACAAGTATTGGATTCCAATAGCGCACGCATTGAATCTCTACAACAGTCCAGCGAGCTGAACCGCATCCTCGTAGAGAAACTCCGCCTCCAAAATCCCCACCACACCCACCTTCCTCTTTCGTAATCTGGCTAAAACCATTACTTACCCTGATTTACACAGACCTATTACGTAAATTGATGGCAAGATGTAAAATGTTATTAAAAAAAACAAACAAACCCTCACCAATGAAGACTCCAGAGTTTTTATCACAATAAATGCTGTGATTAGATCTGGTTTGATGAAGCTTGATCTAAAGTGCTGTTAATCTGGGCTTTAACGCCACGCTTTGATTGAGTTCCCTTGGGACATGTCCAACAACCCGACACACACGCACAGCTACACACAAACGCGCGTTCCATTAAAACACTCCTAGCGGACACCCATTATCATTGTATTTAAATGCATCCTTTTGGAAGCAGCTCATGCGTTAATGCATTTACACTCTCAGTAATGCGTCCATTACGATGCCTGCTGAAAGCGTGTTTCCTAAGAGCCCAAGCTAAAGAGGCTCAGAGTTGATTAGCGTCGAGGACAACTCTGTTTCGTTCAATGCTCTTCAGTCCTTTTCTCATGAGGCCATTAGCCCAAAGCGATGTACTACGCCTTATTAATGTTGGTTATGTATTGGACTTGGTCTTGCAGAACCGATGTGTGTACACTGGGGTGTGTGTATTATCTACAAGGATGAGCATAGACGGACTAGAGCTACATAAACAAGTAGATGGAATAATTATACGTATGTCTGCATAATGCTTTAGGCCAGGGGCCTTCAACGTTTTCCAGGCCAAGGACCCCCAAACTGATGGCGAGATGGAGCGGTGACCCCCTAGTTATATATATTGTATGAAATTGTGTTATATCAAACTGGTACCAAAACTTTCATGACCCCCATGCAGTACCTCCGCGGACTCCCTAGGGGTCGCGGACCCCCTGTTGAAGACCTCTAAAGTTTAGACACGAACATAGTCTCCTTCATGGAGTCGGTTTATTCATTATGATTGCAGTAATATCTTCATCGCTATTGTTCTTCTGAAGATATCGGCACGAGCTTCTGTATTTCATTTCGAGTATACTGTAAGTCTCACACAAAAGCGCACACGTACATTACACAGTCCGTCCAGTCCATTGATCTTATTGATCGAGCCCTGTCGTAGTATAAATGTATTTATTTCCTGGAAAGTTTCCATTCCAGTGTGGATAATATTGTAGATGGTACAGTCAGAATCCACTCGAATTGAATTGAGCTGTGCTTTACTCCTCAATAATCTTAATGTCTGATCGAGGCTCCCACTTATCTACTGTGATTATGCGTGTCATGATCCCTCCGTTCTACCTTTATGTTTGCTTTATCTTGTTCTGAGTGAACAATTTACAAAATGACCGTCATTTTTAGGTGGCAGCGCTATAATTACCACGGCCATCTCCTTCCCGTTACCTGATCTCCTATCTCCTTTGTACACATGTTTCTCTCTCTCTTTCCTCCTCTTCTTCGTCTCTTTACTTCTACTTTGGCTTTTCTCCCACTCGTATATCAACTCGCGATTAGCATTTGTGCGCTGCAACCTTCGGAGTGTGTTTCAGAGACACGTTTGTTGAACATGACCGATCATGCTCTGATTATGGGAGTTATTGCGCGATGAGTTTAACACGTGGGGCATATTCAGATTTGCGACTTAAGTGCAAACGTTTAACAGTATCTACGATTTTTTTTGCCGTCATACGGAAGCTCTAGCGATCCTAAAGTTATGTCAGTATTCCGACTCGTCTCCGTATCTTACATTTATTCATTTAGCAGACGCTTTTATCCAAAGCGACTTACAAATGAGACACACTCACACACCAATGGTAGCAGAGCTGCATGCAAGGTGCTAGCTTGCCATCGGGGGCAACTTAGGGTTCAGTGTCTTGCCCAAGGACACTTCGGCATGGGATCACCCGGGCCGGGATTCGAACCACCAACCCTACAATTAGTGGATTAGTGGACAACCCGCTCTACCAACTGAGCCACAGCCGCCCCTTGACGTATCGTGACGTATCGTGTTTTTCCACATTCAATCAGTAAGACTAGTTTATTCAATATTAGTTCTAGCATTATTATTCCGTATGCCGTTTCTGAGATAAGTCAGTAAGCCAGACGTAGTTTTAGTGGAATTCAGCTGACACGTATACGTCTAATGATTGGTAATTCACTTAAATGCGTTATGGTACGCTCCAGGTTTTGACTCCCAACACTTAAAATGGCAATTCTGTAATGCTCATAGAACTCATTTTAAGCATTTGAACTCTAGGTACTTATTTACGTTAACATCGACGAAATACAACGATTAAAAACAAATATTTTATTAGGATCGGATGTAAATCATGCAAGCATGACAAGTTTATATATAAATATATAATATATTTAGATTATTATTATTATTATTATTATTATTATTATTATTATAGTAGTTAATATGGGATATACAGTACTAGTAGTTAGTTTTATACAGTACTAGTAGTTAATGTGGGTTATACAGTACTAGTAGTTAATATGGGTTATACAGTACTAGTAGTTAATGTGGGTTATACAGTACTAGTAGTTAATATATTTTATACAGTACTAGTAGTTAATGTGGGTTATACAGTACTAGTAGTTAATGTGGGTTATACAGTACTAGTAGTTAATGTTTTATACAGTACTAGTAGTTAATATGGGTTATACAGTAGTATTAACATAGTAGTAAAGGAAATAGCAGACTGTCACAGGACGTCACCAGAAATAAAAAATAATGACACAATGTCTAGAAGTAATGAGATATTAAGTCGAAATATGTCGTCTTAGCATTTAGAGCCGTTTTCAACATTCAGCATGACGTATTTGTTACGAAACAGGATGCTGGAAGTATTCGCAAGAGTATCTTTATTTATCATCAGAACAAAACAGAAACAAGAGCAGCTTCGCTTCCCCGCCTAAAGCTAACCATACGGGCTTCATATAATCCAACAGTAAACACTCCAACATTCAACCGACTTTCAAACATTCACACAGGCTTTCAAATAATAACGCGCCCCGTGTTCAGTGACTGAGCCGTTTAAATAAGAAACATAACTCAACATAATTACCTAACACAAGCTACACCTGGTTTACATTCCAGACATAATCAAACAGAACCGAAGAAACCAAAACACAGTCACGTGATCAGGGTTCATACAGCAGTCTTCTACTGCCCTCCGCTGGCAAGGCGTAACAGTATCGTATCAACCCGGCTCGAGCCAGTATTCAGGTTTTTTTTTTTTTGTGACCGTTGCGGCCAGAAATGCTAGATTTTGCTCAAGATTGTTTTTTGGTTTTTTCCCCCAAAGTCTTCGATTTCGCAATTCACGGAGGTGAATTGGCGGAATTGCACTTGCACACAACCCGTCGTCTTTCGCTGTGATGTTTGTCGGTAAACGAGGCCTTTTAGCTGTACTCCTGTTTGACGCTCGTGAACCGAAGACGACTTTGACTGAATGCGCATTGTGAGGTCACATGACGCGTCTTTGCGGTAATTATGAAAAATTGCACGCTTCTCCGAAGATTGCATAGCTTCCTCGATTTTTTTTTTTTTTTCAGCGACCACTAAATCCTGGACGGACTGCGTATCGAGAAAGAGAAATGCACTGAAGCCCAAGATATATTGGAGAAATATACATGTTACAGGAACAAAGTTGTAATCTTGAGAGTACCACACCACCAACAAAGAAAAATACAGTTTAGTACCTTTTATTTCTGAGAGTGTGGACGCTCTAAATACGGCCCTGTGTGCGGTGAAATAAAGGTTAGAGGGAGACAATTGGCTGGGTTTATATAAACAAGACACCCAGTCTATATTTGTACAGTTACTGTAATTTTCTTCGTGTAAATCAAATTAGGATGTACTACAGGAAATAATCGCTATACACGTCATTATAATCAGTGTAGCCCCAAGTCATAGCTATACAAATATGTTAGGACTCTCATTGTTAATCAGGATTTGAAGAAAGAGACGTCTCTGTCGTTCCCTGCAAACTTCCTTCTCTGGCATTGGAGACACTTCCCACAGAGAGAGTTGGCTTTACCTCATAATTCTCACTTAATGTTTGCCAGCATGGTGGTGCCCACATGGGGCTTTACCATCTTGTAAGCGAGGATCACGTTTCAGGGCGACGCGAGAGTAAGAGTTGGCAGCGAGGTTTGGTGAATGATCGTGTGAGAATGCATGGAGGATTATGTGTGTGGAAATATGAACATCTCTGGGAGTTTGTAAACACATTTGTAATGAAGAGTGGGCTTGAGAATCAATGTGAGAAGCTTTGGAAACCTGGTTTCATTTCATCTTAAGATAATTACGTACCGTCTGATGACTCGAATTCATCTCATTCGAGTTCACGTCCTGGTTCTTCGCCATCGGTTGTTGTTTTCAAATATAACAGGCTGTAAGTAATCGCTAAGACTAGCGCGGGCAAGATTTGATTGTGTACAATTACAACAGCCAGAATTGAAGCCTTTCTCGTTGATTTAGTCGATCGCCTTCATGCTAATTACACATCAATGAAGGGAACAAGAGCAATTCCACCAGAGACTCTTCTTATCAAGAGCTGCATTTATTTCACAAGCTACCAAAAATCTACTTTTTACTCTCTAGATTAGACCTAACTCTGGATTACTTTATTAAAAACGGAGAGAATGACCTACTTTTGTTTTTTAATCCATTTATATTTGTATTTTTTATGTTGTGGAACGTCTTCTAGACAATTTAGCATCACTGTAGCAGCTTGTAGCAGCTTGGGCCTCTTTATTCTGTAGCTTGTCATGTTACCGAGAAACCTACAAAGCCCTCCGTCATGAAGACTTTCCTGTAATGGAACACTTGACCGCAGCTTTATCTCTGAGTTTTACAAACCGGAGAATCCTTCCAAAATCCTTCCAAAATATAAATACCTTGACTGCTAACTTGACACACAGGGCAGGCTGTGGCTCAGTCGGTAGAGCGGGTTGTCCACTAATCGTAGGGTTGGTGGTTCGAATCCCGGCCCGGGTGATCCCGTGCCGAAGTGTTTTTGGGCAAGACACTGAACCCTAAGTTGCCCCCGATGACAAGCTAGCACCTTGCATGCAGCTCTGCTACCATTGGTGTGTGTGTGTGCTCTACTTTGTAAGTCGCTTTGGATAAAAGCGTCTGATAAATATTCATATTCATAACTTCACCATATCCACAATTTTTTTAATTAAAAACCATTTATTAATAATGTCTACCATACAAATCCCTGTATAAATAGTTCCTATTAATTTACATATGGAAGATTGTATTAGAACGGGGGTAATGATTGGACTACCATCCGAACTGCTGCTTACAGAAAATTAATCAACACTTTCTGACCAATCGGAATCACAAATCCGAACATCGTAGTTGTGCAATGCTTTATCGCTATTAACTGAATAATACGCTGAAACAGTAAGGCATGAAAAGAAGACATTGTGCACTTCTTCAAAGGAGCTTTTCACACATTATTTTTTCTCCTCTCTTATTCTCAGACCCTCCCGTGGTGGATCCCGTCTTCCAGGATGTCCGCTCTCCGAACTACAAGTCTGTCATTTTGCGATGCATACTTCTCAAGTCCAATCCGAACCGTATAGCCAGCGCACGTTGGTACCGGAACATGATTCCAATCCGCACTCCTCCTGTGGACCCTCAAGACGTCCCTCAGCTCCGCTTCATACTCGATCCCACCAACAACGGCACGTACGAGTGTAAAGTCAGCAACGGCGTCGGCACGTCTACTTGCACCTTCGTCGTCTCAGGTACCAGATTCGTTATATATGAATAGAATATGAGTGTATACATGGACCCATTGTCAGGTTTGAGAATTCTCAAAAATTGTCTTTGGGTTTCACTTTAAGATGGGTTGTTTTTGTATGAAGAGAACATGGCTTGTTGATCTGGTACCAATTTTGTCACCCTGTGTTCACACTGACAGCAAGTCGTTCATTTTCAGACCGAAAATGGAAGAATAAAATGATTCCCAAATGAATTAAGTTTACAACTGAAATCATCAGCATCATCGACATCAGTCTCAGTCTCATTATGACCTGAAGTCACTTAAACAAACGCCGCACCATTGTCTCCTCACTGGACTGATCTCTCTTCGTGCTGACATCACTAGCTGCGTTTACATGGACAACAATAATCCACTCTTAACCCGATTAAGACAATACTCTAATTAAGAAACTTCCATGTAAACAGCAATTTTTACTTTCCTTAATCTAATTAAAGTCATACTCTAATTAAGCTCTATTTGAATGAAGACAGGTGGAGTATTCCTGTTTTAGTCGTATTATGGACGTGTATTACAGACATGTAAACACCTTAATCACGCTACTAACGTCGTGTGAGAGTTTTCACCGCATTTTGCGACAGGACACGATCACACACGGCAGTTCTTATCATTTATGGCGAACAAGAGTACGGCTGCGTCCCAAACCGCATACTTTCCTACTATAGGCCTGTAGTGGGGGAAAATACATGCGTCTCGGCTACTATATAGACCGTAAGTACGCGGTTTGAGACGCCAACCACGGCTTCAAGCAGTCGTCTATTAGCACGTATAGCATGACAAATAATTAACTGCACTTAAAGCGTTCGTAAAAAAATGTAATAAAAAAAACCCCAAAACTGTATACGGTACCGTAACGAAGACGAACTGTATGTTAATACGTGAAACTCTGGAGGGACGGCGTGATGCGGTGACGTAATGACGCGGGCTGTTAATCTAATTATGTTCTATAACATGTACAACGGGTCCATGACAGGAGTATTCTAAAAGCGACTCATGTAAACACCTTAATCACATGATTATCTTAAACAGAGTAAGGTCAATAATTAGATTACTGCCGTCCATGTCAACGTAGTCAATGAGGAAATAATCGCCGAGTTATTGGGTCGGTTCTGACACCTAGATTTCATGTTAATGTCTTTTTATGAGGTCATTTAAACCTTTTGAAGACTTTGCTTGCTTCTGTCATGACCTCGTCAGGCTGTTATAAAGTAGACAAAAAAGGGAGCTCTTTTTAAAAAAGAAATAAATTGAAATGAAGCAAAAAGAGTCAATTTCAGATACTGTGTCGTGGGAGCGCAGGTGTGCTGTCCGGTATCACGCGTACGGTCGGACGTTTACATACCCCTTGCGGAATCTGCAAAAATCTTACAACTTTTAACAACCTAAGAGGGATCGTAAAAACCCCGTGTTATTTTTCTATTTAGTTCTGTCCTGAATAATATATATTATTCAGACAATATATACCGCAAGACAAGATAATAGCTGAATTTCCAGCGCTGGAAAGAAGACAGCATGAAGGAAAACAATATTTCAACTCCAGAAGCCTAACACGTCTGTAAATATGGAATTAATATACATCAAGAGAAAGGGTAAACACGCTGAAACTGAGAACAATAAACTAAACAATTGAAGATGCTCTTCAAATCAACAGCATTATTAGTTTCTAAGCTTCCTTTGCGCTAATCGTGGATTTATGAACGCGCTGCTAGAGTTTTTTGTTGACGCTCCGCAAGCTTACGGAGTTTCTGGGAGAAATCTCTTATGTGGGCGGGGCTTAACAGCACTTTACTCTCACTGGCTAGTGAGATTTGGATCGACAGCTCCCTGACCAGGAAGTAGAGACCCGAGCTGGACACTCGAGCTATCTATCCAAAGTCCACAAAACAAGATAATAGCTGAATGTATAAAAATGACCCCGTTCAAAAGTTTACACACCCTTGATTCTTAATACTGTGTGTCGTTACCTGGATGATCCATGACTGTGTTTATGTTTTGTGATAGTTTGTGTTTGAGTCCCTTGTTTGTCCTGAGCAGTTAAACTGCCCACTGTTCTTCAGAAAAATCCTCCAGGTCCTGCACATTCTCCACATTTTCCAGCATCTTCTGCATATTTGGGCGGCTGTGGCTCAGTCGGTAGAGCGGGTTGTCCACTAATCCACTAATCGTAGGGTTGGCGGTTCGAATCCCGGCCCGGGTGATC
>JAFFST010045299.1:57900-75053 GCA_022414735.1 Noturus placidus
CAGAGCAGGTGCGTTTATACGGAGACTTGATTACACACAGGTGGATTCTATTTATCAACATTAGACATTTAGGTCAACATTGGATCATTCAGAGATCCTCACTGAACTTCCGGAGAGAGTTTGCTGCACTGAAAGTAAAGGGGGCTGAATAATTTAACTCGCCCAATTTTTCAGTTTTTTATTTGTTGAAAAAGTTTGAAATATCCAATAAATTTGGTTCCACTTCATGATTGTGTCCCACTTGTTGATTCTTCACAAAAAATTACAGTTTTATATCTTTATGTTTGAGGCCTGAAATGTGGCAAAAGGTCGAACAGTTCAAGGGGGCCGAATACTTCCGCAAGGCACTGTATATGCATCTTATCGCCTTATTAAAATATAAAAAAATCTTTTTTTATTATTTATTTCCCCAGTAACACTTTTTGTGACACAGTATTTTTACTCCTAGTTGTCCCTTAGTTTTCCTGGCTCCTACTCTCTGGTCCCCATGTCTCCCATGCCCCATGCTTCATAACCACCTAGTTCCTCTTAGTAACCTACTTCCTAGTTCACTTACTTCCCAGAATTCTTTTTCCTAATCGTCTAACCTTTAACGCTCATGTCTCCCAGGCGCTTTGTTTCATAGCCACCTAGTTCTAATTCCCTTGTTTGCTCAGGTTCCTTGTTTAGTTCTTGCCTTCCTTCTTAACTTTCATAGCTTCGTTTTCTTTTATATTGGAAATGATGCTAAAACAAATTGTAGAATAGCGACAACCTGATTGAAGGTGGTGGGGATAAAAACGCTTTCAGCTGATCAATCATGACTCGACTGGCAAAGTGCTGATTTCCTGAATAGATAGAGATTTATAGCACCCAGTCTACTGTGTGAATGTACTGTATGATGCGTCTTGCCCAGTCATATCGTTCCTAGTTTTAATGGTTCTTTGTTTCCTGGCTCCCCCAGCAATACCTAATCATCATTTCTATCCTAAACTGTAACAGTCAAATGAATCCTGAATAACGACGTTACCACCTGTATTAAAGTACCTGGACGTTTTATCTAAAGTAAAATAAAAGACATTTTTTCCATCTGGCTGTGGGCGCTGTGTGTCCTCGCTTCTTGCCGCCGTGTCACCTTCCACTGCCGTTAAGTAATGATAATGTTTGTTAATAATTCACCAGGTTTTAATGGAACTGTCTTTGCCTGGCTCCTTTAAGCAAATGCACTTATAAATACACAATGTAGAGTGACAGGGCTATTGACAGGGCTGGGCTACACTGAAGAAGTATGAATGAGACTGAATACAGCTTCCTAAATGTTTTCAGTAATCTGTTGCAATAAATACTTCTCGGCAGGTGATGGTGAATACTCTTTTTATATGAGATGGTGCATGGCTGGTAATATTTCCAGTTGACCAATAAAAAATTTTAAAAAGTGTCACTGTTCTAAAGTTAAGGCAACAGCGGATTGACGACATGGATAGATACCAGAACAAAATTCAACCAAAGTAGCCAAATTCTGCCATGTTGAACTATTAACATGCGGCTGTGGTTCAGGTGGTAGAGCGGGTTGTCCACTAATCATAGGGTTGGCGGTTTGATTCCCAGCCCATGTGACTCCACATACCGACGTGTCCTCGGGCAAGACACTGAACCCCAAGCTGCTCCCGATGGCAAGTTAGCACCTTGCATGGCAACTCTGCTCCCATTGGTGTGTGTGTGTGAATGGGTGAATGAGACACAGTGTAAAGCGTTTTGGATAAAAGCGCACATTTACCATTTAAAATAGTTAATAAACACCTGGTGGTCTTTCTACTTTTTAATTAATGGCGAAACATTTCAATGGATTCACCTACAATTTTTTTTTTTAATAACTATATTACGAATACCGGCTCTTCAAAACATACTGTAGGCTGAATAGAGATACATTAGTTTTGTATTACACCCACAACCATAATACATAATATAACAGCACAGTACATCATGTCTACTGATTTATCTACTGATGATCTATCATCAATCCACGAATAAAGGATTGCGAACCTTCATGTTATGTTTCATTTATTGTAGGTTTGTTCACATTGATTCTCAGCTACCATGTTCATGTCCATATATGCAGTCCCCTCCGAAACAGTGAAGACATTCGGTTTTGAGAGCAAAAGATGAATGAGATCAGAAGTTCAGCTTTTATTTCCTGATATTTTTACATCTAGATGTGTTAAATATTCCTCCCCCAGTCCAAAGACATGCATGTTAGGCTGATTGGCGTGTCTAAAGTGTCCGTAGTGTATGAATGTGAGGGTGTGAGTGTGTTTGTGATTGTGCCCTGCGATGGACTGGCACTCTGTCCAGGGTGTACCCCGCCTTGTGCCCGATGCTCCCTGGGATAGGCTCCAGGATCCCCCCGTGACCCTGAAAAGGAGTAAGCGGTTGAAGATGGATGGATGGATGGATGTGTAAAATAACTTGGCAAAACTTGGCACCATTGGTGTCAGAGCACCCAATCCTGAAACCCCCCTCCCCCTTCCAAATTGTCATATTAACTATCCCCACTGTTAATGCAGTGCCTCTGATTGATTTCCGTTCTTTTCTCAGCTTCTAAAAGGCTTGCTTTGCTCCCATAGAGAGCTCTCTTATTTTCACGTTGGTTTATCCTTTTTAACACCCAAGGCAGTCTTCACAGGCGAAACTGAAGGCCGAAACCAACAGCTAGATGGTCAGCGTTATTTATTGTGTAAACAATCAATCTAACAGGACACACCTGGGAAACAAGAATTACCCGTCAGTCACGTTTCAATATTTTTTGCTCATCTGATCAAAAATGTTATATATTCTATTATCGCTGATATTCTAAACTCTCTTCGAGTATTCATCTTTTGATGAATCTCGAAGCCAAATATCTTGAGTGTATAGCAAAAACAAGGGGACTGTGCGTGTTATCTATCTACCTATCAAGATATATATATATATATATATAATATAGTTTCAGAGGGGACTGTGTGTGTGTTATCTATCTACCTATCGAGATATATATACTGTATATATATATATATATATACTGTATATATATATATAGTTTCAGAGGGGACTGTGTGTTGTAAATTGGATATCAAGCACAACAATTTACAGATTTTTAAACCTTAATGATAATGGACATCAAATATACAGCGACCGTCAAGTGTGTTGAGGTGTCCTTGGCCAGTTTCAGTTGCTAAGCTACAACTGTCTAGGGGCGGAGTTTGGTAAAGCGTCATTTGTGTACAATAATGAAATGAACGCGAAAACGTTTAGGCATTCGGATCGTTCTCAAAACATGCCGGATTTCTGACGAGCCAAATGTTTGAAATTTGAATGATATTTTTATGTGGCGTCATTACTTTAAGTTATTAATTGACACTGACGCCATAAGCACAGGCCATTACACCGGTGACGGCTAACACCACTAACGGATTTCCATTAAAAGATGTATTTTCCAAGATGGCATCAAGCAAACATCATTAATCACGTGTGAATATAATGTTTTATTATTTTTTTTTTCCCCTTCATTCTGCTGCTGGTTGAAATGGCCGTTTATCTTCAGAGGTTGTTTTTAAATAGACCTCATACCGAGGTTGAGCCCCTGACAACGTGAATGTCTGCAAAAGCAATACATCTGGCAAGTGCGACCAAGTATTTTCCTAGAACTTTGTTTGAACAACACGATGATAATAATAATCAGTCAAACCACTCTTTTCATTGCTTAGGACCTTTTTAAAGTTCTACAATGATGTATGTTATATGGGGTTCTTGATGAATAATGTAATGGACCGGTCTCTTACCATATTCTGAGAAGGATAATTATTTAAATCAGCATTTCCTTTGGCGTGTGTGTGTGTGTGTGTGTGTGTAGATGGGTCAAAAGGTGATGTCCAAGCAGATCAACACCAGAGAGCCAGTAAAAGGTGTGCTGATGTCACACACCATCATGGACTTACGGATCCCTCTGTCCTACGAGGTGGGCCTCACTCCCATCACCGCTTTTGGTACTGGAGATACCGTCACCCGGACCATCCAATACTCCGAGCGTAAGTTCTCATGACCTCACTCAACATGATGGCTAGTATGGAGAAGCCATCAATTCACATCATCTTAAGTAGATTCTTCAGAACCTTTTTTTTCATTAAATACATTTATACTACAGCGCTGTTGGAAGCTTGATTCTGATTGGCCAGGAGGTGATGATTAATTTTCTGTAACAACAGCTCTGACAGTTCATATCAATGTCCCTGTTTTAATACGTTACCATTTCTATAGTAACATTCTCGTTAGCTCGGTACGTTATCGGCCAGCCGCGGATCCCCGCGACGTAACAGTGCGGGAAAAATAAGCGCGCTCAAGCTAACAGCATGTCATTTGTTAACGTCCAATTCAGATGCGTCTTAATTCGCACCCAAGGCTGGTATAAATTGTGAGTTAGAGCGAGTGTGAATGTCTCTCTCTGTAAAGCCTACTCATAAACATAAACGCTACTAAGCTTTTCAGCGGTAATTAAAATTGCGAACAGGCCGCCCACACACTTGTGCGGTCGGATTAATAGTTCTAAAGCGACGTCTTGAGAGCTGTTCTCTGGAGAAGAAATGATGTACTAATCATTCTAGGAGAATGCTGGAAAGAATGATCTGTCGGATATCTCTAATATGCAGCTTGTAGAGAAATAGTGTGCGACTGTATATAAGTCAAGGTGCCCAATTTGCGCATGGCAGGAGACGTTATACAGAGTCATATAGACGTTAAACATGGCTAGCTTAACATTTAATTTCATTAATCGGTTGAGACGTGCATTCACTTGCTGTTCGCAGGCATTTTTCAGCCCTTGGGGCACAGCAAGGGTCACGGTTACAGAGTCCATCCATCCATCCATCCATCCATCCATCCATCCATTTTCAACCGCTTACTCCTTTTCAGGGTCACGGGGAAACCTGGAGCCTATCCCAGGGAGCATCGGGCACAAGGCGGGGTACACCCTGGACAGGGTGCCAGTCCATCACAGGGCACAATTACATACACACTCACACACCCATTCATACACTATGGACACTTTAGACACGCCAATCAGCCTAACATGCATGTCTTTGGACTAGGGGAGGAAACCGGAGAACCCGGAGGAAACCCCCGACACACGGGGAGAACATGCAGACTCTGCACAGAGTATTTTGGAATATTTGGGAAAACAGTTATAGGTGGTCCTTTTACATAGATGTGTGACAGATATCCAAACCCTTCTCAGGACCATATACAGAGTCGACTTGGGTCGCAAAACTGTGTCCGTATTTATCCAGGGTCCGGGGTTCGAGTCCCGCCAGGGCCATGTGTGTGCGGAGTGTGCATGTTCTCCCTGTGTGTCGGGGGTTTCCTCCGGGTACTCCGGTTTCCTCCCCCAGTCCAAAGACATGCATGGTAGTCTGATTGGCGTGTCTATAGTGTCCGTAGTGTATGAATGTGTGTGTGAGTGTGTATGTGATTGTGCCCTGCGATGGACTGGCACTCTGTCCAGGGTGTACCCCGCCTTGTGCCCGATGCCTCCTGGGATAGGCTCCAGGTTCCTCGTGACCCTGAATAGGAGTAAGCGGTTGAAGATGGTTGGATGGATCGTTATGTGGAATAAAATTTGTGGCAAAAGTATTGAACGTAACTTTTCAAGACAAGCACTCCGAAACTGAACCGGCGAACCCGGTGACACAAATCTTTAAATAAACAGCATTCTTTGTTAGCAGTTTTCTAAGCTTCCTTTTTGTGGTTTATGAACGCGCTGCCAGAGTTTTCGTTGACGCTCCGCAAGCTTACGGAGTTTCTGGGACAAACGTCTCGTGTAGGCGGGGCTTAACAGGGCTATGCTCTCACTGGCTAGTGAGATTTGGATCGACAGCTCCCTGACCAGGAAGTAGAGACATCAGTGGCGTGAATTTTGGAGAGCTTTCTGATATAGTGTGGTTCTCTGTATAGTCATCATCGTCATCATCATAGAGAGCCAGTGTAGCCAACGAGAGCACGCTGTTGTTAAGCCCCACCCACACGAGAGGTCTGTGCCAGAATGGTGAACAGAATGGCCGCGCTTTCGTAAACCATGAATAGCGAAAAACGAAGCTTAGAAAACTCTTAACAACGAATGCTGTTTATATGAAGATAATGTTAACGGGCGATTTGGTCACACCTCAGCTCTAAGTAATATATCACTAAACATGTTTATACTGCAGCGCTGTTGAAAGCTTGATTATGATTGGCCAGAAGGTGTTGATTTTTGTGTTCTGCAAGAACAGCTCTGACAGCAGCGCCATCTGCAAGGTTCCAGAATGCATTGCAGTCGTGTGTGTGTGTGTGTGTGTGTATATGTGTGTATACATATGTATATATATCTCTGTTTTAGCGTAAAGTTACTTTTCAGTGCAATGCTTTTATGTATCATTGCTATAACAGAGGATTTAATTTCCCTCGTTCTTTTACAGCTTACACTTATCCAAGATCTTCAGGTAAGACAGACTTCCTGCTATATCATTATATTCCTTCTCTCTGTCTCTCTCTCTCTCTGTCCCTCTCCCCGTGTGTGTGTCTCTCTCTGTCTCTCTCTCTCTTTGTGTGTGTGTCTCTCTGTGTGTCTCTTTCTCTCTCTCTCTGTGTGTGTGTGTGTCTCTCTCTGTCTCTTTCTCTCTCTGTGTGTGCGTCTCTCTCTGTCTCTCTCTGTGTTTTGTGTGTCTCTCTGTCTCTCTCTCTGTCTCTCTCTCTGTCTCTGTCTCTCTCCCCGTGTGTGTGTCTCTCTCTGTCTCTCTCTCTCTTTGTGTGTGTGTCTCTCTGTGTGTCTCTTTCTCTCTCTCTCTGTCTCTCTCTCTCTGTGTGTGTGTGTCTCTCTCTGTCTCTTTCTCTCTCTGTGTGTGTGTCTCTCTCTGTCTCTCTCTGTGTTTTGTGTGTCTCTCTGTCTCTCTCTCTCTCTCTCTCTCTCTCTCTGTGACTCTTTCTGTCTCTGTGTGTGTGTCTCTCTCTCTTTCTCTCTGTGTGTGTGTGTATCTCTCTCTGTCTCTCTCTCTCTCTCTCTCTTGCTCTGTCTCTCTCTCTCTCTCTCTCTTGCTCTGTCTCTCTTTCTGTCTCTCTCTGTGTGTGTGTGTCTCTCTGTGTGTATCTTTCTCTCTCTCTCTCTCTCTCTCTCTCTCTCTCTCGCTCACTCTGTCTCTCTCTCTGCCTCTCTCTGTGTGTGTCTCTCTCTCTCTCTCTCTCTCTCTCCGTGTGTGTGTCTCTGTGTGTGTGTGTGTGTGTGTGTGTGTGTCTCTCTGTTACTCTCTCTCTGTCTCTGTTTGTCTCTCTCTTTGTGTGTCTCTCTCTTTCTGTCTTTCTCTCTCTGCCCCGCTCTCTCGCTCTCTTTCTTTCTCTCTCTGTCTGTGTGTGTCGTTGTCTGTCTCTCTCTCTCCGTTTTTCTTTCTTGCTACCTTTCTCTCTGTGTGTCTCTCTCTCTGTCTCTCTCTCTGTCTATCTCTGTGTCTCTCGTTCTCCAGCTCTGTTTAATTAAATTCAACACGGCTCGGCTGGCAGCCTGCTTACAGAGCTTTGCCAAAGTGAGACAATTATAAAAACATAGACTAAAACAGATTGGAGGACAAGTGGAGCCATTTGGAGAGCGTGGTAGGATGTGAATTGCTGTGGAATATCTCGAACCACAGAATACGGAAACATTTTTAAAAAGGAATTTAAACAGCTACAGACGGAATGTCCGGAACTCTAGTGTAATTAACCACACCCCCCCTTTCCCCCCCTCATGGATTACAGCAACTACAGAGTCATGCTTAACACAAGACTATGAGAACTCTATTTAAGAGTCGTAAAATAGCCTGTGGAAAAGTATTTATTCTCAGGCATGTATCTGACATTAGAGATTTTACATTCGCTAATCAAATTTAATGCTGCATGTAAATTAGAATTATACAAGCAGCAAAGTGTGAATGGTGTGATGTACTTTTTTTTCCCAGCGTGCTCTCTCTCTCTCTCTCTCGCTCTATCTCTCTCGCTCTATCTCTCTCTCTCGCTCTATCTCTCTCTCTCGCTCTATCTCTCTCTCTCTCTCTCTCTCGCTCTCTCTCTCTCTCGCTCTCTCTCGCTCTCGCTCTCTCTCTCTCTCGCTCTCTCGCTCTCTCTCACTCTATCTCTCTCTCTCAAGATAATTTTCCCTATTATTTCCTTCCATCTTTATCACTCTTTGAAAAGCCTCAGGCCATCGTATACTTTTTCTTCCTGTAATACAGCCACATTTATATACCACCACCCATGTTCTGCCCCCCCCCCCAAACCCCTTTTTCTCTCACTCCGTTAGATCACGTTTGTGGTTTTGAGGATGTGCGGATCTGCGGGTTCTCCCAGGATCGCAGTGACGTCTTTGACTGGACCAGACAAAATCATTTGAGTCAAAACCCTAAGCGCTCGGTCAACACAGGGCCTGACATGGACAAAAGTGGGACCAAAGAAGGTAAGCAGTCCTGTATAGGGATGTTATAGGGAAATAAATACCACATACACACTGAAGGGAGTATTCCAAGTTGCGATGTGTGCACATAGTGATGGGTTAATACCGAAAATGTGCAAAACAAGGGTGCGTCTCGATCAAGTTTTTTTTTTTTTTTTTCGGTTATTTAAAGATTATGCTTTTCATTATATAATTGTATAGTCACTCTAAAGTCTACGGAATTTTAGTTTTACTCAAATAGAGCACAATGGCGGTGACGGCATCTTAATCTGTTTACACCCAGGAGAAAATATTATACGGATGAAAATGATGAAAGCAGTAACCAGGCTGGACGAGCGCCACAGAAATTTGTGCACCCAATTAACTACAAGGAACTGTAAAACAATTTCTGTCCAGTCTCAACTCTCAACAGTAGACACAGTGTTGTTCAGCCTCTACTTCTAGTTCATTGTGCAAAACAAACAACCAAACAAAAACAACAGGGTGTGCTGGATCAAGTGCTATTTTATAAAATGGGGTGGAAGCTATATTGTTAACGCAACATTTAACCAGCGATCAATCCGACTTCTGTTCGGCTACGTTTCAGTCCACGTTTTCTGTCCCCTCATCTGTTCAAGTGCTTGTGTTTTAAAGCTGGCGGTTTAAACGCGACTGAAAACCCGTCTCGGGTATTTGTGACAATCCGAGTAGGTCGTCTCGGGCGCGTTTACGAAAAGCGAATACAATATGAGCCGAATTAAACAATTCGGATGTTTAATGAAACGATTTAAACACCGGCCTGACCGGATGTCGTGCAGTTCTTTCTGTCCTTATGGTTTGAGGTTGCACTTGAATCGGAAACAAATCGAGCCCTTAGGTTGTGTTAGTAGGTGACGGATGTGTATATTTGATCGTTTTGCAACGAGCTCCTTTACTGAGAGGCCGGATGAGATTCAACGGATGAGTACTTCCTGTGTCTCTTTCCTGTGTGTCTTCATAACAGGTTATTATATGTACATTGAGACATCACGGCCACGTCAGATAGGAGATAAAGCTCGTCTCCTGTCTCCGCTTTTCAACGTCACGGCGGCTCGAGGTCCCTCGGGCTCCAGCAGAATGCCGTACTGCGTCTCCTTCTTTTACCACATGAACGGAAAACACATGGGTCAGTACCACATCACTTCACACAGGAAGAGAGTGTGAGAGAGAGAGAGAACGCTAGATGGATAACTTATTGTGAGTGTAAAAACATAGAGCTATAACTTAAAGTGACATCTGTCTGGCCCAAGTGGTGTTGGATAGGTGTGTGTATGTGTGTATGTGTGTATGTGTGTGTGTGTGTGTGTGTGTGTGTGTGTGTGTGTATGTGTGTGTGTGTGTGTGCGCAGTTGTCTTTTTTTGCTGTTTGGCACCTTTCCAGAGAGGAAGCCATCTAGGAGGAGGACATCTGTCACCGTTCTGTCACACTAATGTTGTGCTTGCAGATGTGCAAAGCAAACACACACACACACACACACACACACACACGCTCATGCTCAAGCTCACACAGTTGGGGCTTGGAAGAAAAGTGGAAAAAGTGTTTGTCACTGTTGCAGTTGGTACAGCCTTGCATCCCTGTCAAATTACCAACAATCCTTGTTCTGTCACATCAAGGGTGTTTGGGGAGTGTGTGTGTGTGTGTGTGTGTGTGTGTGTGTGTGTATAACAGTCTATATTAAGGGGTATGCTGCAGCCTCGTATAACCAGCGTGTAGGTGTGTTTGAGCTACAGCCTATGGGAAGGTGATCTATGTCAGTGTCTTTTTATTTGGGGAAATGTATCTCATTATCCATCAGTCCGTGTGTGTGTGTGTGTGTGTGTGTGTGTGTGTGTGTGTACTGAGTAGAGTCTTCTCTTTAAAGGGATACCCCTGCATTCACCTACACTGTACCTTGAAACAGTGGTGGAATATCCTGGGTGTACACTGACCTCGCTTTAGTATCCCGAGTCTTCGTTAAGTCGGCACATGAGCTAAAATAAATAAATAAATAAATAAACCGCAACATATTTATTAGGATGTGCTGGATCACGCGAGCTGCTGGGTGTATTCAATAACGATCGGTTTTCGATGCTGCGTCTTTTCCTGCGTGTATCGTATTCGTATCGTGTTACGTTTGACAGCAAAGCAAGAAAGCGTTGATCTAGCTACTTCAGTCCATAGTTTTTACACCCCACCCGGCGTGGTCTAGACGCTGTCTCGGATGCTTCTATTCAAGAACAATCTGGCAACGTCGTCCTGTAAAGTCAGCTTGAGCTCCCGCGTAACCCGACTCTGAATACCAGGAACTTTCCCTGTGTAACTATTGACGTACGTAAACTCGCCGACTCCGAAAGATGAAGAAATATTTTCCGTCTACATGTTGCTAATTATCCTCGAGTCGTTTCAGGTACATTGACAGATTCTGTGTGTGTGTGTGTGTGTGTGTGTGTGTGTGTGTGTGATTACACTTTTTATGATCTCTCTGCCAGCTGTCAGATGACAAATTAAGAATTGTTCATGTGTACATTGGGTTATTTTAGTTAGTGGTGTGTGTGTGTGTGTGTGTGTGTTTGTTTCTCTCTCTCTCTCTCTCTCTCTCTCTCTCTCTCTGTGTGTGTGTGTGTGTGTGTGTGTGTGTGTGTGTGTGTGTGTTTTTGTTTCTCTCTCTCTCTCTGTGTGTGTGTGTGTGTGTTTGTTTGTTTCTCTCTCTCTCTCTCTCTCTCTGTGTGTTTGTTTTTCTCTGTGTGTGTGTGTGTGTGTGTGTTTGTGTGTGTGTTTGTTTCTCTCTCTGTGTGTGTGTGTGTGTGTTTCTCTCTCTCTGTGTGTGTGTGTGTGTGTTTGTTTCTCTCTCTCTCTCTGTGTGTGTGTGTGTATGTGTGTGTTTCTCTCTCTCTCTGTGTGTGTGTGTGTGTGTGTGTGTGTGTGTTTGTTTCTCTCTCTCTCTCTGTGTGTGTGTGTGTGTGTGTGTGTGTGTGTGTGTGTGTGTGTGTGCATGCATCCTGTTTGATGGCAGGGTCACCTAAGGCCGTCGTCTGATTTACGGCGATGCGAGGGCGCTATCAGTCACTTTCCAGGCCCTTCATCACACAATACTCCATCAGAGCGCTATATCCAGCAAACACATCTTCCATCCATGTCAAAACACACACGCTCACACACACACACACACACACACACTAACTGATGGGCTTCGAAGTTGTATGCCTATGATCTACAATCTCCCAAATCCCACAAAGCCTAATGCATGTGGTGGATTCAAGAAGCCATTTTATTTTATTTTATTTTATTTTAAGACTACACTAAGCCGAGACGAAACTTTTAGCCGGTGTTCGGACAATTTTTTAAAACATAAAAAAAAAAAAGAAGAAGAATTTTTTATGGCATGCCATACATGTCATATTAACCTTAGATTAACCCATTAGATTATAAGCTAACAAACTGCTACAAATTTAATTTATTTCGAACGATCCCTTTCGATAAGACTATCACTTTCTTTATATTAAAAGAAAGCCCTAACAAATACATCGTACTATATACCACACATCCTACACACATAGTTTTGACATATTTTAGTAAAAATAAAAAAAGATCACAATGGTTTACACGACAAGACGTTTGTTCACTTGCCTAATTTATCACTTTTTTTTTTTTTTTTTGGCTAAAATATTGGAAATAAACCCTGAGGATGGTGGTTCATAATAACGTGAACTGTTCTATTGATCTATCGATACAATGATTGTAATATTCGTTGTAATTCAACACGGTATCTTGATCAAACATTATGCTCGTGATGAATCTAGCTCACAGCCGAACTCCGCTTAGTGACTACGCGACCGTACGGTAACACATTTGAACCCAACTCGTACATAAATATAGGGGCAGGACTGCAATATTACACGTTTTCTTACACGTCAGGAGCGGCAATCTTTTTACTAACTCGTGAGATTTTAGCTTGGTAAGTTGTCGAATAAGGAGTAGCCCGATGATAAATGTGTGTAACCGTGTTAAAGTGTCGACCCCACCCCACCCCACATACACACCGTTTTGTGCCTGGATTCACTGCTTTGATTTCTATTCCAATCCTTTCGTCTTGCTTTAGAGATCCTGCGCTATAATTATCTCCCGTTTGTGCCACGTTCGGCCGAGACATCCCTCAGATTCTCTCAGCCTTCTGAAAAACGCTCTCACTTTCTCCTCGGGGGGCCTGCGCTGCTGCTGATTTCACAGCATATGTTTTATTAATTCCATTACTATTTAAGAGACCGCGAACAGACAGCACATCCTTAATGAAAATTGTAATTGAAAGGCGAGGCGAATTAATCACAATCGGAATCACCCCAGGGTGCTCATCTTGCATAAGCCAATTCGAACTCACACACACACACACACACCCCCCAACACCACCAGTATGCATGATGATGGTGATGCTATAGCGATGCCTCATATTCTGCCTAGCTGTTGTTGTGTGTGAGGTTCTCAGACTGTATATTTAACTGTGTATGTGTGTATATATATATATATATATATATATATATATATATATATATATATATATAGGATGTATAGTATTTGAAAAAAATCTTATGGAATGTGCATCTCTGGATTTTTCCACCTTGTACCAGTAACCGATACTATTAACCAAAGCACCCTCAAAAGTGCGCATTTTGTACGCAATATAAAGGGGGGGGGGTATGCCCCTCCCCCCGAGCTATCCCTCATTTATCCTGAATAACATCTTACCCAACATCAGATCTCTATTAGCATCACTAATCACACTGAGAAGCACCATCATCTCTGCTTAATCCCACCATTGGCTGATGGCCAGTGCTGTGTACATAATCTGCTAATGATTAGCTTGAGCATTGGCATGTGGGCAGCTCGGTGAGTACAGACTCCAGCTTTAGAGGGAAGCAAGGCTGTCTGAGCCCTCATTACTCTGGGCTTCCCACAGAGAATCAGACATCCCTGTTAGCAAGCAAAGATCTGTGTGGTGTGCTAGCCATGCAAGGCTAACATTAACAATGTCCCAAATTAGCATGGTTAAAAATCGTTCTGCATGGCTGCTGATGCTTCACACTAGGTAACAGCCTTTGAGAATCAGAGGAAGAAAGCTGGCAGACAGACAACAATAAGAAGGACAAAGAATGATGAAAGATATCTGAAAATGCCACAAAGCCCAGCTGTTATTCAGTCACTCTATATTTAACCGGTGAGTTGATTCTCATAAGGCTGACCAAGAGAAATACCACACTGTGTTGGATTCCAGCAAACTACTGTACTGTAGTATTCTCTGATATTAAATAACAAGACAAGCCTATAGTTTAGCTGGATTCCAGTTCATCAATCGAATATTGTAAAAGTCGTGGAAATCGTCATCATCATATTGATTGCAAGAAATCAGTGGAGAGACCAGAGTGGATTTATATGGATTGCCGACCTACAGCTTAGCTGTAGCTCTTCAGCACTGCACTGTATGTTCTAGTGTACCACCGTCAGTGCTGGACTAATTGTTGCACTCAGTGTTGCAACTAGATTATAAAATCTATGAAACTGCATTCATAATGGGGTTCAGCTGGACCAGATGCAACCAGGCCTGATTACTGCAAACCCTGTCCAATCAAATCTACACTTAAACAGAACTTTTTCAACAGCATGAAGTTGGTTAAAAGGTCTTACTGAGTACCACACGATGCCAAAGCTGAAAGAAAATCCAGAAATGATGAGGAAGAAGGTGATTGAAATACATCAGTCTGGGAAGGGTTACAGAGCTATTTCAAAGGTTCTGGGACTCCAAAGGTCCAGAGTGAGAGGCATTATCTAATGGAAAAACTCTAAGTAAAGAGCCTTCCCAGAAGGGGCCGACCGTCTAGAATTCCTCCAAGAGTACAGCAACGACTCAGCCAGCAAGCCACAAAAGAGCCAAGGACACCATTGAAGGACCTACAGGCCTCTGTTGCATCAATAAAGGTCACTGTTCATGACTCCACTATCAGAAAGGGTGGCTGTGGCTCAGGCGGTACAGCGGGTTGTCCACTAATCGTAGGGTTGGCGGTTCGACTCCCGGCCCACGTGACTCCACATACCGAAGTGTCCTTCGGCAAGACACTGAACCCCAAGTTGCTCCCAATGGCAAGCTAGGGCCTTGCATGGCAGCTCTGCTACCATTGGTGTGTGAGTGTGTGTGTGAATGAGACACAGTGTAAAGCGCTTTGGATAAAAGCTCTATATAAGTGCAGGCCATTTACCATTTAGAAAGACACTGGGCAAAAATGGCATCCGTGGAAGAATGGTGAGGTGAAACCCACTGCTAACCCAAAAGAACATTTAAGGCTTGTCTGAATTTTGCCAAAACACAGCTTGATGATCCTCAAACCTTTTGGGGGAATGTTCTATGGATTGATGAGTCGAAAATGGAACTGTTTGGAAGACAGGGCTACTGTTCTATCTGGTGTAAACATCATACCTACGGTCAAGCATGGTGGTGGAAGTGTAATGGTGTGGGGTTGCTTTGCTGCTTCAGGGCCTGGGCAACTTGTAGTAATTGAGGGAAACATGAATTCTGCACTCCAACAGAAATTCCTAAAGGAGAATGCCTGGTCTTCAGTCCATAAATTGAAACTCAATCACAGCTGGATTATGCAGCAAGACAATGATCCAAAGCATACGAGTAAGTCCTAGTCCTATAAGTAAGTGAAATCCTGTTTGGTTGCAGTCATTGCTGCTAAAGGTGGCACAAACAGATTTGAAGTTTAACGGGGCAATTAGTTTTTCACATGGGTGACAGGTGTTGGACAACTTTTTTTTTTTTGCGTATGAAGAAAATAAATAAATAAAACCTGTATGGTGTATTTACTCAGGTTGTCTTTGTTTTATGTTTTATATTTTGTTTGGTGATCTAAAACTATTTAGTACGAGAGACATACAAAAACAGAAGAAATCAGTATACGGGCGAATGCTTTTTCTTTATATTTATTTATTTTAATGGGGACGAGCAATGACGCAAGACTCGGATCACATATGTCAGATAAATGTCCAGTCCCTCTTTTATTCTGATCAGAACATAGAGTGAATGCCTGTGAAGAAAGCTAGTTCCAATTGGCTTTCCTTTAGCCTCGCTAATAAGCTGCCCTGCTTTGTTTTGCTGCAACCATTCAGGGTAAAAGCCTAAGCTGGTCTACTGAGATCACTGAAAAGAGTGACTCAGATATTTTGAACCCAATGCCCTTTTCTGTTATTACACAATCTTTCGTTCTGTTTGATGAAAAGTGAGAAGCAAAATGTACAAGTTATAGGCTCCATAGCGTCGTGTGTTTTGTTCTATGATGTCATTTCAGCAGTTGCCGGTGAAGTTTAATCTCTACCTGCTTGTTCTTTACCACTGTCGTGTTTTTAGAGTTCGAGTATGATTCGCAGTTATTATTTTTTTTAATAACGATTTTTATTGATTCTCATACACTTTTCAGAGTACAACAAGATATATCAATACAGAACCAACATTATTTTACCCCGATAACAGTTTACATAGGATTCATTTACTTATGATTCATGTACATGTGATTTAATTACATATGATTCATTTTCATAAATCCATACCGAATCAAACTTTTAACCCCAGTAACATACCCCCCCCCCCACACACACACACAAGATTTATATATGATTCATTTATATAGGATTCTTTTACATGTGGTTCATTTACACATGATTCATTTTCATCCCCCCACCTCACCTCGGCACATGATGGCTACACTAACTATTACTGGTTGTATAAATACTATAAAACCCAACAACAGGCATAAGACTCAAGGGCAATATAACCTGTGATCTTTAATACAACATAAAAATACTATATTGGAGTCTCCTGTAAATATACTATATCAGAGTTTCTAAAATTTTCAAATATATAATATATATACAGTATATATGTGTATATATATATATATATATATATATATATATATATATATATATATATATAACCCTTAGATCTCTTAACAGGATTACCCATACCTCTGACGATCCAACTAATAAATCTTAAAAGGCGGGCCTGTCCTCGCTGTGCTGGGATCAATATTACTACTAACCATCTAATAAAGTAAACCCTGGGGATATAAATAGTCAATTAGAGCCGGAGTGATTTCCCCTCCCCCCAAAAAACCCTTAAACATAAAAACACCCAAAGTCTCCATAACCCAAAGGAGACAGCAGTGTAACCCTCTATAAATAAAGTTGTCCTCGCTGAGGCAACCACTCGGAAAGAACGCTGAACTAACCAACCCTTACCAAAACTAAAGATTTCAGTAAGAGAAATCTGATAAACAGTGTATAACAGATATAATGTCCTTAACTTTAACTTAAAAAAATAAAAAGAACACTTCGCTGTGCAGGTGATGCACTTCATCCTGATATCAAGAGTTTCACATATTCTCCTGCTTCCTCGGCTGAAATAAAGTCCTTCTGGACACCGTTATGTGTAATGTGAAGCCGAGCTGGGTGAAGGATTCCATACCGAGCGCCCTCGACATCACGAAGTTGACGCTGGACCTCATTAAATGCAGTTTGAGCCCGAGCTATCTTAGGTGTGTAATCAGGAAAAACGGAGATAATCATATTCCTCACTTTAATCCGCTGGAGCTCTCTCGCACGGCGTAAAATATCAACACATTCACTGTGATAGTGGAATCTGCACACAAT
>JAFFST010045299.1:92323-106011 GCA_022414735.1 Noturus placidus
TGTGTGTGTGTGTGTGGGTGTGCGTGTGTGTGTGTGTGTGTGTGTGTGTGGGTGTGAGATTAGGTGTGTATAGGCAGCTTCAGTGCTAACATAATTAAGCTGTCAGTCTAAGCCAGGTGTGTGTGTGTGTGTGTGTGTGTACACGTGCCGTGTAAAGAGCCGTGATGTGTTTTTTGTGTATACCAGAGATGATAGGAGGAAGCTGGTGAAGGAGTGAAAGATGGCACACAAAGCTAAGAGAGGCAGGACACTACAGGTAGAAATGATGATGTCGGCCACATCAGTCTTTAAAAAAAATATATTATTAATATTAAATATAAATTGCATCTTAGCAACTTCGAAGAAGGCTTAAAAGCTTTGCCGTCTTCGCACAAATGCAAATAAATCCCATGAACCACACTTAATAGTGGATGAATGCGTATTAAATATTTTTATTTCCTTTGTTCAAAGCTACAAAATGTATTTTTTTATGTATTCATCAGTGTCCCTAATTACAAGAATATTACGGACGATTTTATTTATTTATGTTTTTCGAACTGGATTTATGATCAATTTTAGGCTGAAAAATGGCATTTTATTATTAATTAATTTATCCATCCATCCATCCATCCATCTTCAACCGCTTACTCCTTTTCAGGGTCACGGGGAACCTGGAGTCTAACCCAGGGAGCATGGGGCACAAGGCGGGGTACACCCTGGACAGGGTGCCAGTCCATCACAGGACACACTCACATACACACTCACATTCATACACTACGGACACTTTAGACACGCCCATCAGTCTAACATGCATGTCTTTGGACTGGGGGAGGAAACCGGAGTACCCGGAGGAAACCCCCGACACACGGGGAGAACATGCAAACTCCGCCCACACATGGCCCTGGCGGGACTCGAACCCCAGACCCTGGAGAATTCATTATTATTATTATTATTAATATTATTTTATTATTATTATAAATTAAAAAACATGCCATTTTTTGCGGTTAAATGATGGATAAAATGACATTTCAGCAAAAGTCTGTAAACATCTTTGTCTGTTGAGTGTGTTCACACTTTTACATGAAGAATCGCAGTTTCTTTAGGGAACACAATGTCACTACAAAATAAATAAATAAATACCAGTAGTGTCTCTTGCTTTAATATTCACAAAGTCCAGTCGTATTTAATATTTTTACATTTTTATTTCATATTATTTTGTCCTGCTGGTGAGGCCGTAATGATGGAACCATGCTCTCTGTGACGTTCACGGTGATTTTTATTTCCAGGTGGTGTTTGAGGGCATCCGCGGTGACGGGTTCGAGGGCGACATCGCCATTGACGATGTCTCCATCACTAAAGGGAAGTGCAAGCAGGAGAAGCTCCCCGAAACAGGTTGGTACTTATAGAATTAGAGAACTTTATACGAAGCTGTAAAATGCAGCTGTCAGATGAAGAAAATAAACAAAGAATAATATTCTAAACTGTATAAAGGGCATTTCTTTATTGCAATTGACACTTTTCTTGTATTTAAAAAAAAGAATTATCTATATAAATCAATGTTTTATTCTTAACCAATGCAATACAAAATTGACGATAGACATAAATATGTTGAGTGAAAAATATATTGATCGTGACATTTGTTGATATAATTATTATTATTATTATTATTATTATTATTATTATTATTATTAGTGTTTTTTTTGTTTTGTTTTTTTAAGTGAGGTCACATGGCACGTCTTGACCCAAATCTGCAGAAGATCTGTGGTCATGTTGAAAAAATTGCAAGCTCATACTTGGTTGCTACTGGTTCCTCAAATGAACATCACAAGGCTTGGTACTGATATTAGAGAAAGATAAATGGTTTAAAGAGAACAAAACATCATCATAGGGATTTCCTTTTCTGGGAATAATCCGGGCCCATGCCAGCCAATCCAGGGAAAGCTAGACGAGCTTGTTCCTGGCACAGCGCTGGTGTTTCTGGCCTGTTCCTCTCTCCTGTTGCACTCCTCATCAATAAATACAGGCACAGCGGCAGGAAAAAAATGCTGAAAGAAAGCAGGCAAAAGTCCAGAATGCCATTGTTTCCCATCACCCTCGTACACAACTAAGAGGTGTACATTAATTTGAAAATATACATTAATTTGAGAAGATCGATGGGATTCATGGCAATGAGCCAGAGGGCCTTCTCACTATTAAGAATTAGTTGATTCTATTCATTAATAATCTTTTTTTTTTAAGTTGTATAGTGCTTTTATATTTAGATTTAGATCACTATTGAGAGAGCCAGAAGCATCGGTGGTAAGGAAAAACTCCCTGAGATCTGAGGAAGAAACCTTGAGAGGAGCAGATTCAAACATGTGTATCAAATATGTGTGTGTGTGTGTATGTGTATATATATATATATATATATATATATATATGCTCACTCTCACACACACATACATTTGTGTGCATCCATAAAACTGCCATTGGTGTAAATCAAACTTTAATACAAAAGGCTTGTGTATAAATGGTATATTGCGCTTGACATGAGGGGCTTGGGGCGTGCGAGTGTGAACATAGTGTTAGGTTCAAGTCCAGATCAGATTATGCGCTGAGCATAAGCTGTTATAAGATGGGATATCTTTGTGAGACCATCCACAGAAGAAGAAGGTGTGGAGCTCCAAGCAGAAGACCAGTTCGAGAAATTTCTCTTCAAAGCGAAATTCATAGAAACGTATAGACGTATGAAGCTGTCAAAGCCAAACATCAGCTAAACATCTTACTGCAATGAACTCGACCTGACAACTCCATTTTTTTCCTTCTATATTTCTGCTATATTTCTGCTTTAATCTCCAGGTTGTTTCCAGGTAGCACTTAGATGCTGGGGTTTTTTTTGTGTTTTTTTTAACATCTAATAAAACATTCATTGATTTAGGAAACTCAGAGAGAGGTTCAACAAAAGGTAACCCGTCCTTACTGGATTGGTTTGCATCAAGTGTCTGACTTGCACGCATACACGTTAGGGGAATACATCAACTCATCCCCTCTCATTCAAGATGATGTCAAATTTAAAATCAATATACAGCTTGTACCTGTGGGGCGAAGGGTTTGTACAGTATTGATACTCATTCTGTCTATATTCATCGTTGACCTTTTCCCTGCTTCCTCCTTCATGTCTGTACAAGCCTGACGGTGGTATCTTTAACCCGTTACCTGTTCGCGTTGACGTGAAATTGAATTGAATAACTCTCTAGACATCTGGGAAAACACGTGAGGTGTCACACTGACTGAATTCTGGTGGTCCAAAAAAAAAAAAAAAACTCGGAAAAAACTGCTTTTAATCTCAATTTTTTTTTTTAAGAAAAGAAATATATTCTAATTAAATTAAATATAATTTTGTCCAAATGACATGGACATGTTTTTACTTACTTACTATATAATCTTGCATAAGATTTTCAAAGCTCATGTGAGGTAGATAAGGAGTCACATGTCTATATTTGGATTTCATTTAGTAAATGTTCAATTAAATGGGCGGCTGTGTCTCAGGTGGTGGAGCGGGTTGTCCACTAATCCACTAATCGTAGGGTTGGTGGTTCGAATCCCGGCCCGGGTGATCCCATGCCGAAGTGTCCTTGGGCAAGACACTGAACCCTAAGTTGCCCCCGATGGCAAGCTAGCACCTTGCATGCAGCTCTGCTACCATTGGTGTGTGTGTGTGTGTGTGTGTGTGTGAATGAGACACAGTGTAAAGCGCTTTGGATAAAAGCGCTATATAAGTGCGCCATTTACCAAATGCAAATCAAGTTAAAAAAAAAAACCCAAAACACCACACACACACACACACACAATAGTGTGTGCTATTATCGAAAAAGAAATAGCGATAACCAACATTTCCATCAAAGATCTAAATCTTTGTACTTAAGGACTTATTAAATGGCTGCTCTTCCCATCGAATGAGTTTACTGAACATTTTATTGAAGGAGAATAAAGAAATAAGATAAATATATTCATTTTCTTCTCCTGATTAGATCTTTCTGCCTTTTCTTTGTCCTTATTTGCTACAGTAAGTGATTTCTTTTTGTTCGACCCATGAATGCGCATTTGATAAATGCAATGAAAATGTAATTCATTAATCAACAATGACTGACTTTAAAAAAAAAAAAAAAAAAGTTTATTGTACTCTTTAGATTGAAAGAATGCAGTGTTTCAGGGTTATTAGAAAGATGTCGTACAGTATAATATAAGCACTTGCATGCCGTCTGGACAGGAAGCTGGGGAGCAGTCATTGGGATTATTGGCCGAATGCATTTATTACCATACGAGTTCTTTTTCATTGCCTGTAGTAAAGTCTGTAAAGACCAATCAGAGATGGAAATCTTACTAGATGTTTATAGTATGCCTTTCCTCCTCCCAACCACCCCCCCCCCCCCCTTTTTTTTTTTAAAGCTGCAAAACAAAGTAATGCTGGAAGGGAAGTGAGTGAGCTCCTCAAGTCACCAGTCAGTTATTAAAGTCGAAAGCTATTAGTCTATTATTAAAAATGGACGAAGGATCGTCTTGGCAAGTAACGCTACGTGTTCGGTTGAATTACTTAAACGAAACACAGTTCTTGTTGAATCGTGTTTTACTCTTCATCCTACTCTTAGCATTCTGAGGCCCACAAGCTCCTCCTCCTGTGCAGACATAATATGAGTAGTAGCAGTAGTCGCTGACACGGCGCCGTCGAGGATACACTATTTTTATCTTTCAGTATGTAACATGTACATATACACGTCGGTGATGTACCACCTCTGTGACCTGGAAAGGGGGAGTTTAGTACCCTTTTTTGTTCTAAAAGAGTCTATTGGACTACAAGTTCCTGCTTTATCTCCGTTGATGAACTGTTTCCCTAGGACTCTAGGCTAGTAGTCTAGTCTATTCGGTTCTGCTGTATTGGTGCTCCCTGGGATAGGCTCCAGGTTCCCCCATGACCCTGAAAAGGAGTAAGCGGTTGAAGATGGATGGATGGATGTATTCCAGTATATCCTGTATTGTTCTGTTCTATATGGTTCTATTCCATTCTGCTAATTATATATTCTGTCCTGTTCTTTTCCAACACATCCGGTTCTATTCAATTCCACTCGGTTCTGTTCTATTCTTTTCGTTTCTGTACTTTGTTCCATTCTATTCTCTATTTTTTGTTGTGTTCTGTTCCATTCTGTATTATTGCGCCCTGTTCTATTCTATTCCACTCTATTCTGTTCTATTCCGTCCAATTCTGTCATTTTCGGTGTTTCTTCCATCCATCCATCCATCTTCAACCGCTTATCAGGGTCACGGGGAACCTGGAGCCTATCCCAGGAGGCATTGGGCACAAGGCGGGGTACATCCTGGACAGGGTGCCAGTCCATCGCAGGGCATTCTGATATTTTCTATTGTCATTCAATTCCGTTGTATTCTACTTTATTCTGTTTCATTCTATTCTGTTCTTTTCTATTCCACTCTATTTTGTTCCAACACGCTCTGTTCTGTTCTGTTCTATCCAGCTCATCTTTAGTATTTCTTCTACTTTCATTTCTTCTTTTTATTTTTTGCTGCGTCACTTCTCTCTGCCGTTGGCTGTCATATCAGGAGCTGCCGATGGCATGTGTCTTTATGTTCTCTCTCAGATGACAAATAATGGGTAGATGCAGCAACATTGACACTGTGTGTGTGTGTGTGTGTGTGTGTGTGTGTGTGTGTGTGTGTGTGCTTTGAACCCCCATCCAGGATTGAGTGTTTTCTTAAGCTCATGTTGTTACAAAGTGCTCTGTCTGTTGTTAGTCCTTTTGCTTTTGCTTTTTTGTGTTTGAGGAATACCTTACACCTTTATATGAAAGAAGAGAGGGGTAGGATTTGATCGAAAGCTTGTATAAACAGTCGATATTTCCTTTCTCATATGAGGTGCCATATTGCTCTTTGTTGAAGTCCCCGTGCGGACCAGAGCTGTGAGACATGTTTACGTTGTGCAGTAGTAAAAGTATTTAGTGTGCGAATGCATGTGAATAGTAATGAGCCTACAGTTCTGCACTGGCTCCGGAGAGAATGAACATGAGCTGTAGCGATACACTTTGCTTTCGTATCGTACAAGCTACATGACATTTTTTCTTAGGGAAAGAAAATTGTAAGATCTTATTTCATCAGAAACTTTTATATATATATTTTTTTTTTTGCTTTTATTTACTCACAATACATCTTTAACTGTCTAACAGTGCTTGAGAGGCTTAAATGTAAAATATATAAATATAAGCAATAGACAATTGGGAATCTCAGATGGCTTTGTATTCACTGTATTTGCTCATAGCTTCATAGCATATAGCATCATTGTTCGTCAGATCATATTTATGCCCCAATGAAACAGGAAATCATGGATGACTGCGTAAGTGTTCCTAAACATCTATGCCATCTTTAAAAGTAAAATATGTTAATCTCAACTTGTTTCAGTTACTATTTATCTTTGTCTGTCTGTCTGTCTGTCTGTCTGTCTGTCTGCGGTGCCCCCATACATATATATAAAATAGTGTATTTTAGTGATTTTTATTTAAACAAAAGATCAAAAGCTTAAACAATAAAGTCAAATTTTCACAGCCTTGTTTACTCATATTTACCAAAGGTGCCTGTCTGTCTGTCTGTCTGTCTGTCTGTCTATCTATCTATCTATCTATCTATCTATCTATCTATCTATCTATCTATCTATCTATCTATCTATCAGTCAATCTATCTATCTATCTATCTATCTATCTATTTATCTATCTCTATCTATCTATCATCCATCCCTCTTATCTATCTATCTATCTATCTATCTATCTATCTATCTATCTATCTGTTTGTCTGTCTGTCTGTCTGTCTATCTATCATCCATCCCTCTTATCTATCTGTCTGTCTGTCTGTCTGTCTGTCTGTCTGTCTATCTATCTGTCTATCTATCTATCATCCATCCCTCTTATCTGTCTGTCTGTCTGTCTGTCTGTCTGTCTATCTATCTATATATCTGTCTATCTATCTATCTATCCATCCATCCCACTATCTGTCTATCTATCCATCTGGATATTTTTAGTTCCATTAAAGATTTGGGTCATAGTTTCAGTGTAAGGTTAAGATAAATAAAAAGTTTTAGCCCATCTTTATTTTCCAAGTGTGCCAGTAACTCTGGAGCTGACTGAATGTAAAAACAGTTTATGATTTTGCCTAGCGTGATCTCTAATATTTACAAATGTATATTTTTAAAGAAATAATTACATGTATTTATATTAAAGGCCACTCTTGGTAGATTTATATATGAAGATGACAAAAAAAAATCAAACAAGAAAACCTAAAAGTTTTAAATCTCAGTTTTCTGTCTTCAAATATGTCAATCTTGTGAAAATCCTAATCGATTACTACGTTCATTTTGACCACCCTGGTATCGATAAGCGTGTACACACATGCACTTAGAGTTAGCATACATGCAGTAAGCACACTTGAAGTGATCTTTTATTACTGACCCGTGCTAGACAAATCGCCAACTCCTTCAAAGGTCCTTGAGAAGCGACAGATGCTTCAGTTGTACTTTACTGAAACGGAAGAATAAGGAACTTTATTAAAAATGTATTGATTTACTGCCAGCTAGAAAACATTTTATATAAATAATATTGATCTCTTCAATAGAAAGCTACTCTTTATGTATTAAACCGATTTTGTTGCTGGCATGCATGCATAATGCACTCCATGTGTGTGTTTATGTGCCTGCATGCTTGAAAGAGGGAGGAATCCTTAACATCTAACATATTTCCGTACCAAATTACAGCAACGCGTTCGCATGGAGAGCCGTGAGTTTTATAGAAAGCTGCTCCTCAGTTCGGATGAATTTGACTGGTTTTTAATTGTCCTCTTGCTACATGTTCTTATCGATAAGGTCATATCTGCGCTTTTAGTCTGCCCGAGGCATAGCCATACATCAATGATACCAACGCGCAACGCGTACTGTAATTTACCGCCTTGATGGTAGCAGCTCAGAAGGCTTGAGAACATTTCATGAAGTATAATTACTCACTCCTTCCCTACCTTCTCCAGAATTTTATTTCCGATTCAAAGTCAGGATTTTAGCTATTATACAACTTAAAAGCCCTTCCCCTCCTTCCTGCATCACCTTAAAATAGATTACAGCATGAAAGCTAAGCGTTATAGCGTAGTAAAGTATTCACATACAAGTTTTAGTCCAATATCATTTGCCATTTAAATATACCCATACAATTATTCTTCCAGAATAGAGTTTAGAGGAGGCACACGGCATGTGTACCTCGCATTCAAGGCATCCCACGTCCACCCTGAGTGTGTGTGGAGTTTGAATTTTCTCCATTAGCTTTGGGGGTTTCCTCGGGGTACTCCGTTATCCTCCTCCGACCGAGACATGGCGTGTAGAGAAATGACAAAACCGTGTCCCTTGGATTCAAAAATATTACAAATACCAAAATAACTCATCATATCGAATAACATTTGAACATTTAACCTGTTTTTTTTTATACTAACGATGGGGTATAATTATATACAATGGGTTATTAATTGATTACCGCAACTCGAGTTGAGTCAACAGTGTCAGAATCCGAACCAGCACAAAAAAAAACCTTGCTAAATGTCCCACTGCAGTGAAATCGACCAATTTTGAGACCGTTGCTGATGAAACAAGCATTTTTTTAAAAAAAGAAGCACGAAGCAAATCAATAAGCGTTCATTGTAAAGATGGAAGGCTTCATCAATTCAGTTCAATTTCATTTTTATAGAGGCATTCAGTACATTTCCATGGACGACAATAATCCGATATAAACCCGATTAAGACGATACTCTGATTAAGGAACTAGCATGTATCTGTATACCTTAATCTGATTAAAGTCATACTCGAAGTAAACATAAATGGAATTAAGACGTGTGGTGTATTCCTGTTTTACTCGCATTATGGACGTGTATTACAGACATGTACACACCTTAATCACACTAATGACGTCGTGTGGGCGTTTTGACTGCATGACAAAGTCAGGACAGGACACGCTCAGGACAGGACACGCTCGCACATGGCAAATGAGAGCACGTCCAAAACCGCGTATTTACCTACTACAGTATATAGTAGGTTAAATTGACGTATCTCGGCTACTATATAGCGGTTAGTATGCGGTTTGGGACGCAGCCCACGGCTTCAAGCAGGTATAGCACGACAAATAATTAAGCACACTTGAAGCTTTCATGAAATTAAAAATGAAACAAAACCGTATACGGTCCCATAAAAAGACGAACTGTATGTCGATGTGTGAAATTCTGGAGGGACGGCGTGGCGTGGGGACGTAATGACGTGTGATGTCAATCGATCTACGTTCTATAACATGTAAAAAAGGAACATGAAAGGAATATTCTAAAAGCGACTCATGTAAACACCTTAATCAGAACATTGTCTTATTCAGAATAAGGTCAATAATTCGATTACTGCTGTCCGTGTAAATGTAGTCATTGTCATGATGCAACGTCACAAAAGTCAAGATGTAGATTGAACAAGCCAGAGGCGACAATGGCAATGAGACAGGCAGGCAGACAGACAGGCAAAGCGAATGTAAATTTCACTATAATCAGTGTGTTGCACTGAAATGCATCTGACAGGGACAGTCTTTAAGGTTGTATCAGTAGGCCTTGAGTACAAGTCGACAGTATCCAGGTGTGTTCATCCACCGCAACAACGGTGACCCTGGCCTAAAAAGTCTTAAAAGTGCACTCCTGCAAAGACTACACTTGAAATAACTCATTTCCTTTTTGTTCTCATCCCCAGCCGTGCTTCCAGGAACAGCCCGAAGCCTTCAGCCTGCTACACTGACCGAGCTGCTCGTTAGCTCCATGTGCCTGTACGTCCTGCTATTCTCCAGATGATGGACGATACATCTGTTCATGCCCTCGCACCCACCGCCCCCCCTGTGGCATCAACCAACACTGCCCAGATATGTTCCTTCCTACCTTCTCCCTCCTCTCCTGTCTCTTTTTTTTTCTTTTCATTTGTCTATCATTCACATTACTTTCCTTGCATTTCCTGGTCACGTTTCTCCATGCTCGGCTTGACCGCCCTTCATTTGCCGTCGTCTCCGTAGACCCGCTCTTTGTTTCCCTCTCTGACTTTAACACCATGATTCAACTCGATGGCTTGCCATACCCGCATACTTCAAACCTTTTGCTATGACTCGTCGAATCCACATTCATGATATTCTTTTATATTTGCAACACATCAGTATGTACGCATGTTTTATTATTTCTCCCCCACTACCCTCCCTCTCCACCCTCTCTGTGTTGCTGACACACCAAAGTGTCAATTATGCTACCAAAGATGATGGCGGTTCTTCAGATGAAGCGAAGGTTGGGGCAAACACGGGCTGAAATGCTCTTTAAAGTGACGTGTCACTCATCCCATAAGACTGTTCTTCACGGACACATGAATTCTCGGGACGGATCGGCAGGATGTAGGGTGAAAATGAGGACAGCCAAATGAAATGCTGTCCATTCGGATGAATAGAAGAGAACCTGTACAGTGACATGTATATGATATATTACCTAAGTATCAACACATGGACAATGACTGCGAGTTCTGAGACTAATCATGACTCAGACTATAATCAAGTTAAACTAAAGAAGCACAAATTTATATCCTTTTTTTTTTTTTTTTTTAATCTTTCGTTTCCCCGTGTAGTATCTTTGTCCATCTACAAATTTGCTGTATGCCTTGTCCCTTACTATAAATGACGTTTCCTGCCTTGCTGCTGAACAGAATGGTGGCTGAACTTTACGTCTAAGGGTAGTCCTATATCAGACACGTCTACTCTCGCCCCACCATCCTCCGACACAACGGCAACCCATATTATCTATACGTTAAACCGCATGTTGAACTGTGTGCCGATCAGTGCTCACCGGCGACGGACTAACGGACATCAGATTTCCCCAAGTGCAGGAGCACGAGATCCATAAGGACTCCAAAGACGGGCTTCCCAGAAGGTCTGCATGCTCCACCCACGTTTCTGATGTTCCTATAGCGAATGAGCCAAGTTGCTGAAGAGGATTTGTATAGTGCAGGTGCATCCAAATGAGTGCCATGTTCCCGACTTGGACGTTCGAAAGAGGAACAGGACCATGCTGCCAGCAAGCAAGGAGACATCTAGTTTTGGCACAAAGCACACCATCTTTCAATGAACTGCTCATCGATAAATAACGGACATCCACATTTCACACGAAGCAATACAGCATAATAATGATTCTTCAAAGCTGAGCACATATTTAGTGAAATGTGCCATCATTACAGTCGACGCTTTGAGCAAAATGTATCATACGCTTATCCCGACAACTCGTACATTTCAAAGAGTCGACGTTTACTGTGAACTGTTTGACTAAGGTCCCAGAGAGTGCATCAAGGTTCTCTATTAGGTCCTCTGTGAATGGCATTTACTCATAAGTTACTCATCATTACAAATGACCACGAATGACCGATTTTGTGGACTTTTATTAAGGAGCACAAGCATATATATATATATATATAAATATGAGAATCACACAGATAATGGATGAAACCATGTGTGCCTCAGTCAGAGTATACACATTATAGGCGAACTGGTCATCATAACATTTAGATGCTATGAAACAATCATATATAAATTTGTTTTTGACCCAGTATTATTCATGCTCATATGCTCTGCCATCCAATATGTTCAATGTCTAATCACTGAGCTTTTAGTGTGAGATTAGTTTTCTGAAGTCACGTCGTGGTTTGCCTCATTCTTGAGCGATGCTTGTAAACTTTGCTCACACTCATATTTAACCAGCGCATATTTCTCTTAAGATGCTAAATCGCTCAGATCTGCTACATTCCGGTAAAGGTGTTGACTTGCATCTCAGGTCTTTTTTTTTTTTTTTTTAAAGTACGTACCAAGAGCAGAGCCTTTTAGATTTCTCTTTTGCTTCTGGTCCTGTCGACTGTACCTGTACATTACGTAGTTTTTAGGCCTGCGTGTTACCATTCATGCTAACACGTGCACTTGGCTTGAGCAGCCATTTATCTTCATAAATGAAATGCTTCCAGAACAGAATAATTAGACTCGAAAACAGGAAACGAGGGAAAGGGAATATTACTTATTGTCTCTCTAAAATAAAATTATTATTATTATTATTATTATTATTATTTTTTTTTTTTTTTCTTTAAATGGGTCGATTTGGAAACCCAGTGCTGGGTCCAATATGGACAAACCCAGCATGGGTTTCTTGAACACAGTGAGGTTGGGTTAGTATGTTGAACCAGCGTACTGGTTTGATTTTCCCAGTGCTAACCAATAATCTGATATAATGTTCCAATAAAATGTAGCTAGAAGTAATGATAACAGTTATGTAGCAGCTCAAATTGAACTGTTAATGTAATTATGTAATAATTTAAGGATCTATCTTTACATTTATGAAGCCAAGAAGCCAATTTCGGACACTTTTTCCTGTTAAATAAACTTAGATAGCGTTCTTTATGTCAGCATTGTCTATCAATGTCCTGATTGAATCAGAGTTCATTATTGCCTGCATAACTAATACCTAGTTAATACAGAAATTCAACTTGAAAAGTTATCTGTGGACAAATAAACAGAAAATACATTTTCTTTTTTTCTTTTTCTGTGCCGCATTTGTGCGGCGGAAAATTTAGGAAAAGTGAATATTTCCATGACATGCCTGTTCCCTTTCAGCTCCACCCCCTTGACCCACAGTGCTCTGGGTCATTATCAACCCAGATTATACTGCTTACTCATATATTTTTCTCAATATTGCTTCAATTTACGTGCATTCCAAATATCAATTGCTTCACGTAAAGTCTATACCAAGCATCATCTAGACATTTCATGTACCTCAGTAGATATTAGGCTAGCACAGAGAGTTCATATTGCACATACAATGTGTATTAAGGTGAAGGGATACATTCACGAATCCTTTTTTGATCATCAACGTTCCGCTCAAATTGGTTCATTAATATCAATATCATCATGCTGCAACTGAGAGGCCGTGTGCATGTGCGATGATTGCATGTCACATCACTTAAACGTCGACGTCAACGTCACCTGCGACAGCGTGTGCATGTGTGAGGAAGAAATGTAGAGACGGGTTAACTAGAAGACTGGTGCATTTAAATAGTAGGGATGGAAATGATCATTACGCACAATTGTAAAGATTTGCCGAAGCGTGTTGGAGAGTGTATGTCTTGTCCTTGGTTCATAGCTAATGGCACTTTTCTCTCTCTTTTTCCACCCTTCTGGTTTGCACAGTGTTTCCTCCCCTCCCGTCGGAATGTGTCCCGTCGTTACGGAAGGTCAATTTCATTGCTTCGAGTTAAATGAGTAAATAGGCTCAGATAAATGCACACTCATTTGCCCCGGATGGCCTTTAGATGAACTACGGAGAATGAGTTCGAGTCGGACATCGAACAGAAATGTATGCGCGCAACCGGAAAATGACCTTAAAGATGCGCCCCGTCCGGACCGATCAGAAACTCAGCACTGACGCACTTCCTTCGAATGACTCGGCGGTCTTACGGCTTCTACTTCCAAGCTGTGATCCATTTCTTATTATGATCCACATACAGTGCCTTGCGAAAGTATTCGGCCCCCTTGAACTGTTTGACCTTTTGCCACATTTCAGGCCTCAAACATAAAGATATAAAATGTTTTTTTTTTTTTTTTGTT
>JAFFST010045299.1:117826-133117 GCA_022414735.1 Noturus placidus
CACACACATTCATACACTATGGACACTTTAGACACGCCAATCAGCCTAACATGCATGTCTCTGGACTGGGGGAGGAAACCGGAGTACCCTGAGGAAACCCCGATGCACGGGGAGAACATGCAAACTCCACACACACACATGATTAACTTGTTTTTAAGCAAGTCGGTCTGTCTAGAGATGATCTAGAGTTCTAGTTAAGTGACGTTTCTTCATGTAGTGAACGTCACACTTCGCTCTGTGCCATACTGAAAATGAATGTCCAAGCGATTCGGTTTGTAATCAGATCCCGGCTGTACGTTTACAATGTCGCCGTTCTTCAGTAAAGTGTCTGTAGCGTTGTTTTCCTTATACGTTCACTGAGATTGCTACAGCGTGTAGAAGATAGTGCTAGACAGAAAAAGACGAGGTTAGGGATTTGGATCTGGAAAGGTTGGCACGTTTTCCCCGAAACAGGTGCCAGCTCAGCGGGGTCAAGCCAACAGGGTGTAGAGAAGAGACAGCACTGGAACTCATCACACCAAACCCTCAGCAGTGTGTTGAGCAGAGAGCACCTGCGTATGCATTTTATGTACTGTATGTGTGTATCTTCTTAGATGTAGTCCTGGGGTCAAGGGGTCACAGTCTGTCACATGCACAGCTTTATATATATATATATATATATATATATACTGTATATATCTGGCATCCTGTCCAGGGTGTACCCCGCCTTGTGCCCGATGCTCCCTGGGATAGGCTCCAGGTTCCCCGTGACCCTGAAAAGGGGTAAGCGGTTGAAGATGGATGGATGGATGGATGGATGGAGATGATGACATTGCTGTATCCGTATATCTCTTCCTGTATACTAGATGCTCGAATGGACATCATGTGTTTTCCAGTGCCGCTGTGCTTATGTAAACCTGATCTCGTGCTAAATGAATAGGAAATTTAATGAGCCATTTCGCCGGGTTGCTATAGCCGTTGATCCGGGCCTCGCACTACCCTTAACCACTCGTACAGATTGTTTCGTGCAAATTCATAAAATCTGCAATCACTGCACCAAATTTCCTCTTTGCATTTTCAGAATAGCATCGTCCTAATCTGCTTGAACAGTATAATGGGTACAGAATGTTCCAGGCTGCATTACAACATCCAGACACATGGAAAAACTCCCGAAAGCACTACTAAAGCTGTTACATGCAGAACGTTATTATTATTATTATTATTATTATTATTATTATTATTATTATTGCATTGGTAAACTGCATGTAGGCATACCGGGGGGAAAATGTACTAGTTATACAGTATATCATCAAATTGACTTAAGAACGTACGTGCAATTGCAGCATTCGGTTGGTCCTAATGCTGATGACACTTACAGTGCCTTGCGAAAGTATTCGGCCCCCTTGAACTGTTCGACCTTTTGCCACGTTTCAGGCCTCAAACAGAAAGATATAAAACTGTAATTTTTTGTGAAGAATCAACAACAGGTGGGACACAATCATGAATGGTCCTGTACAGTTCAAGGGGGCCGAATACTTTCGCAAGGCGCTGTATTAAAGAAATATTTCATCATAGCGCCCGGACATTAGACCATAATTTGCTCGTCATGGTGAAAGGTTTGAACTCGGGTAAATAATTTTTTCATTGATCATTTCTTAATTTTCTTCTTATTTTTCTATCTTGGGAAAGTTTGTTTTATTCTTTTATTTTAACACAAGACAAAAAGAATAAATAAATAAAATTCCCAGAAGTTCAGCTTTGCCCTGAGGAGATGTTAACCGCTTTACTTAATGATATTAGGGTCGGTTAAATAGAGCGTAGACTTGATGTAATTAATAATCATGCTCGTCAGGTGCACGTATAATTAGCACTTTAATTACTGAGCGATTTTGACGTATTACAGACTTGCACAGCTAAGGAGATTTTTTTTTTAATCTCAAGGAGTCAAAATACATTGGACATTTTCTCATTTACTGCACAGTGTCTTGAGTCACTTCATAGATTTAGAATATGCCATTTTGAAAGACACCATAAATAATGACATCATAAACATGTGGCAAAGCATTTGAGAAGAGTTTCTCTCATATACAGTACTGTCCAAAGAAATGCTGTATACCACAGATGCCTTCAAAAATAATGAAATTGAATATTTCTACATACTAGATATATACTATAGAGCAGGAATCTTCAACGTTTTCCAGGCCAAGGACCCCCAAACTGATGGCGAGAAGGAGCGGGGACCCCCTAATTATATATATTGTATGAAATTGTGTTATATCAAACTGGTACCAAAACTTTCGCGACCCCCAGGCAGTACCGCCGCGGACCTCCTAGGGGTCGCGGACCCCCTGTTGAAGACCTATAGTATAGAGAAAACAAAAAATCAATGTTTGCTATAACGACCCTTTGCTTTAAAAAGATTTGAAATGTTTTAAATGTAGAATTAGTGCAGTTTTATAAGGAAATGAGCTGTCTTGCAGAGCCAGCCACAGTTCTTCTCGACTGTCGCACTCGCTTCTTATTTTTGCAGCAATACCCAGCAGCCTTCGTTGTGTTTTTTGTCTGAAAATGGTCTCTTACAACGTAATACACTGCTTTCTTTACTGCCATACAAACATTTTTCTACATACAAACCATGTTCGGTCATCAAAAAAAAAAAATAAATAAATCTATAACAAAGTTTGTACTAAAATAAAAATAGGGTGCCTAAACTTTTGCACAGCATGAAATCAGTGTTGTTTTGAATGGGTAATGAGTGCAACTACATTTTTAACGTCCCTGACGCATTAGTTCCCATTATCACTTACGTTATATTAGTTACGAACAGTCATTCCCTCACCATCCTCTCTTTAATTTTGTTTCTTGACACAAATAAATAAACAATCCAAAAAAAAACAACAACAACAACAACGACGCAGCGTATGTTACAGAGATTCCAAAAAGCGCAAACTCACCGTCCTGATGACTTTGCCATGGTGGATACATGAATTTCCACCACGGCGAGTAGTAATTACAAACACAGTTCTAATACTAAACGTTATTGTTTCTATAGTAACAGGGCCTTGTATAGAGGAAACTTCACAATGATTGAACATTACACGTTGTTGAACAGGATTGATATGGTGAAGTAATGGAGATATCTGTGAACGTTTAAGAATCATCAGTTACCCAGAGAAGGATAAAGGAGGTGGGGGGGTGACATGGACGGACGCCATTTTGTACAGTTTCCAGACCAAACACCAAATCAACACAATATATATGCCTGATTATAGAGCTTTGTCATGAACTTATTATTTAGCATTCTTTTAACCCAGAACAGCTTTAGCGCAACGTCATTACGTTTATTTCGCTGATTATTGTTCCATCGCCATGTCATCGTCTACATATTTCTCACATTTCTGCGCTTCATCCTTCTCTGACCATATGGCGTACTAATCAGCATAATCTTTATTTTTAATTATCTTCCAATTAACCTTCTATTATGATTTGTTTTACCATCATAGAGTCGCTTAATTGCTTTCAGGACTATATTAGCACTTATTCCTAAAATCAATTCTGAGAAAGTTGTGGTTAATTAATGATTTGGTATTTTCATCACAGCATGCTAGATTGGCCAAGGGCTTTCGCGTGAGAGCTTAAATGACTTTCCCATGATTTGTCGACGGGATTTATTCATCCAAGCTCTGACTTTCAGTATGAAGTCTAATTTGAAAAGGGCCTCGGATTGTTCTGAAATAATCATGATACATTATGATGATTATTTATTAATTATAGAAACGTTTAACCACTCATTTTTGATGGGACGTTCGAACGCTAACAAGTTTACCCCCATTGTACTGCAGTAGGGATGTAACCAAATATGAACACATATTTTACATTGAACAGATAATGTGTTCTGTACAGATATGAATAGGAGGTGCACTATACCTGTTTAGTACTTTCACGAGCGGTCAGATGTGAAGCTTGCAGGACACATGAGTGTGCTACAGTTACAGCATTCATTCATCCTTAGTAACCGCCTGGTCAGGGTTTAAATGAGTTTGTTTATATTTTGGGAACAAGAACCAGCTAAAGTCTTCAAAAGGTACAAACAAAAAATTAATTCCTGTATGAACTAGATTTAAAAAAATAAAAAACAGTCCTGTGCACATCTCTAGTTATTAGAATATTTATAAACTGGAGTGATGTAGGAGAAGTTATGGATTTGTCAGAGCCAGAATTCATAGATCATTCTGACTTATTATTATTATTATTATTATTATTATTATTATTATTATTAATGGGGTTTTTTTTCTAAAAGGAAAACAAGGAAAGAGAAAAGGTTTCCGGTTTTAGGCCACACCCACTTTTGTATTTAACTCGCGGAAGCGGTTGCATTTGCCATTTAACTCCAAATACAGAAACAGATATCGATAGTTGCATTGTATTACAGCCCTTTAATGTATGTCATAGAATACAAATGGTTAGGAAGCATGGTCTAGGAAGCGGTTGCATTGTCTCCCCTGGTTTCACCAAAATAGTATTTCCATTTTTTATATACTGTATATATATATATAATGCTGTGAAATGCACAGGCAGCTGAGAAGAACAACTTTAATTCCATAAAAGATGCTGATCGATTCTCCACTTCCCTCCAGGCTACTCTCATACAACACTCGTATATTTTCCTGCTTCATGTGTAATCAATGCTGCACACAATAATACCCTTCAGTTTGCATTTTGTGAGGATATTGGATTATAAATAGATTATAAATGGTGGCCTGAAAGAAACCATCATGTGAAAGGCAAGATTCCAGGCCTATGAAAGACTCGGTGAGCATTGATATGCCAGCTAGGTTTTATATACGGCCATAAACCCAGAGAGAATTAGATAGATGGATGGATGGATGGATGGATGGATGGATGGATGGATGGATGGATGGAGAGAGGGAGGGATGGATAGATAGATGGATGGATGTATGGATGGATGGATGGATGGATGGATACAGGGAGGGATGGATGGATGGATGGATAGATAGATAGATAGAGGGAGGGATGGATGGATAGATGGATGGATAGATAGATAGAGGGATGGATGGATGGATGTATGGATATTGACCAGTGCTTCACTTCTTAACACATGTACATACTCCGGACACCACGTTTGACCAACTGTGATTGAGTCTTTGAAGCTGAAGGATCGGTTGTGTGTTCCGCTGGGCTTGATATCAGAATGGATGCGTGTTGCAGAGACGGAGACAGAGGTCAAGGCTCCAGCATCCCCGCTCGTGACCATATTGGACACTGAACTGGTTTTCCGGCCTGAAAGAGTTGGAACTTTGTATTCAAACCCAGCACACTGGAAATCCAGGCCGAAAAGTAACTCCGCCTGCAACAGCTTGAGACACGACATATGGCGTGACCTTAGCACGCACCTTGATCCCATATCAGACCAGCGACCTACCTCGATGTCTTTGATTTCAGCAGACGATGCGCTTGTTCCTGCGCTTACGGAAACTGTTTTATTGATTCGTATTTTAGAGGCAGAGACGATTGATTTATCCTAAATTGTTTGTATTAACAATTTTTCACGTGACGTCACATTCTTATAGGAACGCCCACCTGGAGGACAAAACACGGGTTTTTTTCTGCTGCCCGCCGGTTATTTTTACCAGATTTGTTCAGTTCAAAATGGCGGATAGTTGTTGTTTAGTCGGACGCATTAACTGACGAGAAAACAAGCCTGGGTGCTTTTCCAGAATCCCGTCCGAGAAAGAAAACCCAGAGCGTTTACGTCAAAGCTAAACACTGAGCATTTTAATTATTGCGTTGTTAGTAATCGTTCAGATGTAGTTCATTTTCGTGGAGCGACGCACCCAACTTCAATGGCCTTGACGACTTGCACTGGTTAGCGGAACTGTTTCCTGACTCGGGGAACGGTTAGGTTAACAGTTAATAACGAGGTTTTACTAGTAATGTCGCAAACGTTGCTAAGATTACTTCTAAATTGTTGGTATACGTATAAACATCGCCAAAGTGGACTGTATATAGATCTCAAGTGCCTAAATCTCACAGTTTGTTCAGATACAGATGTTTTACTCCTTTTGAGAGCTGATCAAAATATCCCTGGCTTGAAACAGATGGACATTTGACAGACCTGTGCTGCGGTCCCATGGAGTATCCGGTGTTGGCTGCCATTTTGGAACGATGTTTCGATGTCCCAGTCTCCGCGCCAGTCACGTGAACGAAGACTATGAATTGAAGGTTTCCTGGGCCGTTAAATATCTTCTGCAATATCTCGATCACTTTTTAAATGGACGTTTTCATTTCTGTGGCTTGAGAATAACTGCTGATGTACTTCTCTTTGCAAGGTACTAAATAAAAAACCTAAATATTCTTGGCATTTATAAGTGTGGAAGTAGAAAAAACAAACTCCGGCCATATCCTGAAATATGGCCGTGAGGTCTGTAATGCTTGTACAAAGCTGACAACGGTTGCCTGGTATGTGAGATTTAATGACAACTTACCGCACCCGTCATCATGGCCTTGATCAGGGAGACACGCGTGATTTAACACGTCATATGATCGTATGCCCTAATTACTGTAACTTATAAATATCATGAAAGTCTACAGCTGCCTTAGCTCTTGTTCTTGCTACCTCTTTGTTAAATATAGGTGTGCAACAATTATTGGCAGCCCCGTGAATTCACATGGGGAAAATATATTTGAAGTATATTTCCTTTGACACCTGGGTGACTAGCAACAGGAAATTGTTCAACCATGACTTCCTGTTTCATTCATAATAGTGGGTAAGACCATGGAATATAGCTGTGATGTGCGGCAAAAAATTGTTGTTGTTCACAAAATGGGGCGTGGCTATAAGAAAATAGCACAAGAATTGAAAATGCCCATTTTCACCATCGGGGCAATAATTAAGAAGTGGAGATGTTATGAATCAACCTGGAAGAAGACGTGTGTCTGTATCGTCTCAACGCACTGTGAAGAGGATGGTTCGAGTGGACAAAAAATCTCCAAGGATCACAGCTGGAGAACTGCAGAAGGTAGTCACGTCTTGGGGTCAGAAAGTCTCCAAAACTACAATCTGAAGTCACCGACATCACCACAAACCAACTCGAGTGACTCCAAATGGGATCGGGTTCTATGGTCAGATGAAACCGAGATAGCGCTTTTCGGTAATAAACACCAGAGGTGTTTGACACACACACACAGAGGTCGCCATATGGAAACGTACCTCATGCTCACGGTTAAATATGATGGTGGCTCTTTATTGTTTTGAGAGTGTTTTTCTGCCAGAGGACCTGGACAATTTATTAGGATACATGGCATCATGGACTCTATCCAATGTCAACAGATATTAAATGAAAACCTGACTGAAATAATAAAGCAGGATATTTAGTGCCTTTTCTTTGGTCAAGCACTGCACAAAACCTACAACACAATCAATGCAGCATATGCGATATTGCAATATTTTCACGTTTTCACCTACACTAACGTGTACATTTTAATAATCCCTAAGCTATAAATGCAGTGTGAAAACAGTACACGTTCATAATCACGGAAGACACATGTGTTTGCCGGTCTTGTTTGCACCCCGTCAACGCCTCTAGTCATTAGCGTCTACATCTACGGCCTGTTTTCCAGGTCTGCCGACTGTCATTGTGTCTTCATGTGTGTGACAGTCTGTTTACACTACATTATGTGTGACAGACGCTTCTCTTCTCTAAATGCTTAAGGCCTTTACACAGCAAAGGCTGACTTATCTGTGAATGGCTTTAGGCTTGCGTGTGGTGGAGAAACAAAATGAGCACTAAACTGTACCTAATAAGTGGAAAGGAATACTGTACACTGACTCGCTCGTGCTCCTTCAGGCTGTAACTACACATTTAATGAATGTGCGGTATGTGATTGCATCCATTTTCATCATGAGCTCCCGTGGAGTGTCAGGAAGAGCAGGTGACGTTGGGACGGAGTGTGTAAGTCATGGCAAGCGTTAGAGGAAAAAATGCAATACGGGTTTTGTATGCGAAGGTGCGTACTTGCCTTACGTCTTCCGTGATATCCATTGTGGCTTCATTGTTGGATGTATATTCAAGAAATTCATCAAGCAATCGTAGCCAAGAGCATTAGCACAATGCATTTGTGGTCTTGGTTAATATAAGTCATGGTGATTAAGATCTTTAGAGTTATATCTTCCTGCATGTAGGCACTGTGGTGTAGAAGGTAGCATCACTGACTCCTTAACCAGCTCCAGGGTTTGGATTACTGTCACATTTTCTCCCTGCGGCCCATGGGTTTTCATTCTGGCTCTACGGGTTTGTCGTTCCTGTTGAAAAGCACTGTGTCATGCTTCCAGGACGGAATATGCGTATGCATGGTGCCCTCGGACTCTGAATCCACCGAGACCCTGACCCTGGCCTGGGTAAATTAATTAATCAATTTGTATAGCGCTTTTTACAATGGTACATTGTCTCAAAGCAGCTTTACATAAATATCATTTTACATTTACATTTACATGCGACTTACAAATGAGATACACTCACACACCAATGGTAGCAGAGCTGCCATGCAAGGTGCTAGCTTGCCATCGGGGGAAACTTAGGGTTCAGTGTCTTGCCCAAGGACACTTCGGCATGGGATCACCCGGGCCGGGATTCGAACCACCAACCCTACGATTAGTGGATTAGTGGACAACCCGCTCTACCGACTGAGCCACAGCCGCCCTATAAAGCGCTGACTGAAGATGTATGAATGCATGTTGCCTCCAAATAAATAGGTTTCCGAACTGTATCATAAAGAATGAGAGTTCTGTTAGTAGGGCTGTAGGATTTGAGTCTGGACTGGAGAATGTATTGACTTTGTCATGTATCAGAGAAGGCACTCTGGACTACAGTTCCCAGAAGTCACTGCATCTTACTACATTGGGGTCACTCGAGTTGGTTTGTGGTGATGTCGGTGACTTCAGATTGTAGTTTTGGAGACTTTCTGACCCCAAGACGTGACTAACTTCTGCAATTCTCCAGCTGTGATCCTTGGAGATTTTTTGTCCACTCGAACCATCCTCTTCACAGTGCGTTGAGACGATACAGACACACGTCTTCTTCCAGGTTGATTCATAACATCTCCAGTTGACTGGAACTTCTTAATTATTGCCCCGATGGTGAAAATGGGCATTTTCAATTCTTGTGCTATTTTCTTATAGCCACGCCCCATTTTGTGAACAACAACAATGACCACATGCACCTTGAATCACATTTGTGTTAACAAGTACTTGTGTGTGTGTGTGTGTATAGCTTCGGTTTGCATTAATGCCAACTAAAGGATTGGCCATGAAAAGGATAATCTGCCACAGTTTCGATTTTGTTAGGAGTCGATCTGGTCTTAGCCTTGAACTCTTTAAGACTTGGTCTTGACACGATCTCGGCTAGTCTAAAAAGATTTACGGAATCCTTTGTGCTTTATAGCAATAAAGTGAAGTGAATCAACTGCTATAGTGAATTGACTGCTATAGTGAATCAGCTGCTATAGTGAATCAGCTGCTATAGTGAATCAACAACTTTAGTGAATCGACTGCTATAGTGAATCGACTGCTATAGTGAATCAGCTGCTATAGTGAATCAGCTGCTATAGTGAATCAGCTGCTATAGTGAATCAGCTGCTATAGTGAATCGACTGCTATAGTGAATCGACTGCTATAGTGAATCGACTGCTAATGTAAATCGACTGCTATTGTAAATCGACTGCTATTGTAAATCGACTGCTATTGTGAATCGACTGCTATAGTGAATCGACTGCTATAGTGAAACAACTGGGGCCTTTCCCAGGCCTACTTTCAGGCCTCCCAGCCAGCTCCATCAGACCCCTGCAGATGATTCAGAATGCTGCAGCACGCCTTGTCTTCAACCAGCCCAAGAGAACCCATGTCACACCCCTCTTCATCTCCCTCCACTGGCTTCTTGTAGCCGCCCGCATCAAATTCAAGGCCTTGATGCTCAAGTACAAGACCTTGTCTGGAACAGCACGCTCTTATCTCAGCACTCTCCTGAAGGCTTACGTTCCCACACGCGATCTGCGATCGATTAGCGACCGACGTTTAGTAGTTACTACTCAGCGCGGCACAAGGTCCCTTTCCAGAACCTTCACACTAACTGTTCCTCAGTGGTGGAATGAACTTCCAACCTCAGTCAGGACTGCAGATTCACTCACCATCTTCAAAAAACAGCTAAAGACCCACCTCTTCTGTCAACACCTAACCAACTCATAAAAAAAAAAATAAATAAATAAATAAAAAGCACTTGCACCTCGACTCTGCGCACTTTGCTTCTTCTAGTACTCAATTAATGGATCGTGTATAGTGGCATTACTTGTATTGTTCTCTGCTTGATATCACTTTGCTTGTATCTCTCATTTTGCAAGTCGCTTTGGATAAAAGTGTCTGCTAAATGAATAAATGTAAATGTAACTGCTATAGAGAATCGACTGTTATAATGAATCGGCTGCTATAGTGAATCAGCTGCTATAGTGAATCAACAACTTTAGTGAATCGGCTACTATAGTGAATCGACTGTTATTATGAATCAGCTGCTATAGTGAATCAACAACTTTAGTGAATCGACTGCTATAGTGAATCGACTGCTATAGAGAATCAGCTGCTATAGTGAATCAGCTGCTATAGTGAATCGACTGTTATTATGAATCAGCTGCTATAGTGAATCAGCTGCTATAGTGAATCAGCTGCTATAGTGAATCAGCTGCTACCAACTATTATCAGTAAGTTATTCGGTTGATTCCAGTCGCACAGATTTTCTCATGTAAGGCTCAGTTATATCAAAACCAAGACTTAACAAGTTCTCCTTCATATAAACTGCAATTTAAACATGACTAATGTATTATTATTAGTAGTAGTTTTTACTGTTAATGAATTATATTATGAAATATATCAAAATATAAGTTTGATATCACTTTGCTTGTATCTCTCATTTGTAAGTCGCTTTGGATAAAAGCGTCTGCTAAGTGAATAAATGTAAATGTAATGTAAATATCACTGTTAGTAATGTTTAATGTATACGTATCACTTATTAAGGTTCTATAGGGCAGCAAAGTTGCAAAAAGCTGAATATGCTTAGTATTAAATACATACAAAATGAACCTTTATTTCAGAACCCCATTTTCAAATAATTCACAAGATCTTATCAGCATGATGATTATTTTTAAAAACTTGTCACACTGCCTCATGAAAGCTAAATCCCTTGTCCCTTACATGACGCACACAAATTACAGTTGTACGTTTCAAAAGCAGCCAATAGACTTTGGGCGGCTGTGGCTCAGTCGGTAGAGCGGGTTGTCCACTAATCGTGGGGTTGGTGGTTCGAATCCCGGCCCGGGTGATCCCATGCCGAAGTGTCCTTGGGCAAGACACTGAACCCTAAGTTGCCCCTGATGGCAAGCTAGCACCTTGCATGCAGCTCTGCTCCCATTGGTGTGTGAGTGTGCTCTCATTAGTAAGTCGCTTGTAAAATGTAAAAATGTAACATGATATTTCTGTAAAGCTGCTTTGAGACAATGTACCATTGTAAAAAGCGCTATACAAATTGATAAATTATTAAATTAAATTACTTTCCGGAGCCTCAGAAATAGAGCACGTAATCTCTTGAGCAGTAAAGAATAAATAAGTAAAGCGGTCATAAATAAATTAGCAGCAATAAAAAACACAGCTTTGGTTTCAACTTCCTCGTTCAGCTGATTGGCCTCACAAAGCCCCGGAGATTCCCTCCAGAGCAGGAGCAGCTGACATGGGTAATTCCCTGGAAACCTGGGCCCGAGTCGTCCCGTCAGACCCGGGTCACCAGAGATGTCATTATTGACGTATTAACTTGCGAGTGTGTGGAAGGATCATGTTGCAGGCACACAGCACACCACACCTCTCTCTCTCTCTCTCTCTCGCTCTCTCGCTCTCTCTTTCTGTCTCTCTCGCTCTTCTCTTTCGGTCTCTCTCTCTCTTTCTCTCTCTCTCTTCTCTTTCTGTCTCTCTCTTCTCTCTCTCACTCTCTCTCTCTCTCTCTTTCTCTCTCTCTCTCTTCTCACTCTCTTTCTGTCTCTCTCTCTCTGTCTCTCTCTCTCTTCTCTCTCTCTCTCGCTCTCTCTGTCTCTTTCTCTCTCTCTCTCTCACTCTCTCTTTCTCTCTCTCTCTCTCTCTTATCACTCTTTCTGTCTCTCTCTCTGTCTCTCTCTCTTCTCTCTCTCTCTCTCTCTCTCTCTCTCTCTCTCTCTCTCTCTCTCTCTCTCTCTCTCTCTGAGGTTTTTTCCCCCCTTAAATTTTTTTTTGTTCAACATGCAAAACTCCTATCATTAGCCGTGGTAAAAGTTTGATAAGATTAGAGCTGGGAAATGCTCAGAGCTCATGTAACTGAAAGTGCTCCGGGAGCGCTAAAGAACAGAGTGAGAAAAAGAAAGTAATTCCAAATCCTCCTAAAGCCTTCTCCAATATTTCTCCCGATGTGATTTCCCTGGTCAGCAGCGATGGCTGGAGCTAAGCTTCATGGTGGCTGCAGAACAAAATTAATAAAAAAGAACGCAAGAATTTAATGTATTTATACTGCATGTACTACGCATGTAAAATAAGCTGGGTTCAGTTTAATAAAACTTTATGCAGGTCTGTATTTGATGTGAGAATCAACTCGATAATGCTTCATCCTTTGAGATAAAACTATACCCATCTGCCACTTTATTATTGGTAAATGGCGCACTTATATAGCGCTTTTATCCAAAGCGCTTTACATTGTGTCTCATTCTCACACACATTCCAATGGAGTGTTCCAATGGTAGCAGAGCTGCCTTGCAAGGCGCTAACTTGCCATCGGGAGCATCTTGGGGTTCAGCGTCTCTCCCAAGGACACTTCGGTATGTGGAGTCATGTGGGCCGGGAATCAAACCGCCAACCCTACGATTAGTGGACAACCCGCTCTACCGACTGAGCCACAGCCGCCCTGCAACGGGTTCGCACCCCGTCCCTTGTGACCCGAGTTCTCTGGGATAGGCTCCACGCTCCCTACAAACCCTGTATAGGATAATCTTTATGGAAAATGAATGGATCGCAACTGATGGATAGTTAGAGATCGTACAGAAACCAACAATCATTTCAAAGGATTGAGTAAAGGACATTTCGAGGTTCACATTGGACAAAATGAGATTCGCGTTGTTCCACTTGTAGTTTCTAAAAAGTGGGTGAGAGTTAAAGCAGAGGTAGATTCACATCCCGGGCGAGAGCGAGTGTTGAGGAACTCTCGAGTCTCTGACCAATTTAAATGCGCGTCAAGACTGAGCGGGACATAGATAACAGATGACTCGCTGCTGATTTCCCAGACGCCTATTAGCCGACATCAGTCTCTTGCCACTTCTCGTCCTTTCTCTCACTCCCCATCCCTCACTTTTCCCTACAAAAACAGTATCAGTCCCGAGGTAATTAAGCTACAATGTGAAAGACACAAAAAACCCCTCAACATATCCATCACAGCGATATCCTCTGTCCTCACAGCACTCCTCGTTTTTCTCCCACATTTCCATGTCTTCACATCTCTCTCTCTCTCACCCTCTGTAACCTTCTGTAGAACATTTGCTCACACTTTGATTGATTTTTTTTTATTTCATGTATACGCCCAGTGGATAAAACTGTCCAGCCACAATTGTAGAACAAAGATGACTGCAGAAATTTTCCACACATGGAAACATATTTCTGCAAGGCTGCTCTCTTTCTTTCTTTTCTTACAAATGCTTGTTTATGTCCGCTTACCGAATATACAGCGCAGCCGATTATAGACATGGTAATTGCGTTATAATATTATATAGCTATAATATAATCTTTTTTTCATTAAACGTCATCGGTATGATTCTGCTATATTTAACAGCCACAGTCTTATTGTAGACGTATTGGGAAGGAATTGATGCATAGTTATAATGAGGCATTAGAGCAGGCTTTGTAGAAAAACATGACCAACCCTTTTAATATCTCTAACTCTCGTCCTTCGATGCAACACGGAAAACTCAATCACTTTTAAAAGGTTTGCCTTTTCTTTCGGTCTCTATCTCTCTCTCTCTCCCCATTGAAATTCCCTCCACTCAGCAGCCTAGCGCCTTGTCACAAACCATTAACGCTGAAGCAACACAAAACAACAAGCAAAGCTGGAAGAGGGCGCCAAGAAAATTAAACCGTACAAATGTAAATGGATGTGGAACAAGGAGAGTATTAAGGTGGTTTGGAGATGAGGGAGAGAGACAGAGAGAGAGAGAGACTGAGAGAGAGAGAGAGAGAAAGAGAGCGAGAGAGAGAGAGAGAGAGAGAGAGAGAGAGAAGGGGATAAAGAGAGAGAGAGAAGGGGATAAAGAGAGAGAGAGAGAAGGGGATGAAGAGAGAGAGAGTGAGAGAGAGAGAAGGGGATAGAGAGAGAGAGAGAAGGGGATGGAGATAGAGAGAGAGAGAGAGAGAGAGAGAAGGTGATAGAGAGAGAGAGAGACAGAGAGAGATAGGGGAGGGGGGAGGAACTTTGAAATGTATTGGAAAATGTAGCTAATATAATGAGCCCTAGTTTTTCACCAAAAAAAAAAAGGTTTCCAGAAAGCCCCATTAGAAAGAGTACGAGTAAATATGAAAGTAAAGATTGGGCGTATATGTTCAGGATGACTATGCTAGGTTTTTAGACACCTAAACATCACACTCATATGTGCTTGTTGAACATCCCATTCCAGATTTAGTCCTGCTTTGTCGATATAATAACCTCCACTCTTCTGGGAAGGCTTTCCTCTTGGACGCCTGGGGTGCAGTCGGCGTTCCAGTTCATCCCAAAAGTGCTCAGACCACCAGAGTTCTTTCTGCTCCATCTTCGGCAAATCGAGTCTTCGTGGAGTTTGCTTTGTGCACGGGGGTATCGTCATGCTGGAACAGGTTTAGGCCTCTTAGTTCCAGTGAAGGGAAATTGTAATGCTATAGCATATAAAGACGTTCTATGAAATTGTGGGCATTTAGGGGAGGAATCACATATGGATGTGTTGGTCAGGTGTCTATACAGTGGTGTGAAAAAGTGTTTGCCCCCTTCCTCATTTCCTGTTCCTTTGCATGTTTGTCACACTTAAGTGTTTCGGAACATCAAACCAATTTAAACAATAGTCAAGGACAACACAAGTAAGCACAAAATGCAATTTGTAAATGAAGGTGTTTATTATTAAAGGTGAAAAAAAATCCAAACCATCATGGCCCTGTGTGAAAAAGTGATTGCCCCCCTAAACCTAATAACTGGTTGGGCCACCCTTAGCAGCAACAAC
>JAFFST010045300.1:0-13580 GCA_022414735.1 Noturus placidus
AGATCTTGTATAGTAGCACTACTTGTATTGTTCCCTGCTTGATATCACTTTGCTTGCATCTCTCATTTGTAAGTCGCTTTGGATAAAAGCGTCTGCTAAGTGAATAAATGTAAATGTAAATGTAACTTCGGAATGGGATGTTCAACAAGCACATGATGTCGTGTTGGTCAGGTGTCCACATACTGACTACCGTTCACTGACTACAAGCATCTCTTCAATCTCAATCACATTATAAGACGTGCTCTAGATCTAAGATAAGTATGTACTCACTCAGAGGCTAAAACTTTAAATCGACCTTGTTTAACCAGATTACCCTAAGGATTAAAATCCTCTCCATGCAAGTTTATACTTGTGTAGAATCAAGTATGTATATCTACCAGACCCTTAAAATTAAATTTGGCTTTTGGAATGTCACTTTTCTCTCAGGAAATTGGCCTGAGTTATCATGTAAGATTGTAACGTATAATCTAGAGAACATAATGCCACTATTTGCATCTGTTTAGTGCTCCAAATATCTGTATTTTTTTACCTACTAGCGATGGATGAATGAACACTGTATATTCATTTTAATGAACATGGAATTTTTTTTGTCCAGCAAGCTTCATATCTGAGCACAAGCTTCAAATCACTCACTAGTGTGCACATTAAAGTAAAACTCTCTTGCTAGGGTGAGTTTTTTGTGTCCTGTGAGATCCCAGTCCCAATGCACACCTCTCATCTCAACCAGATGCCCTCTGAATGTTATCTTATTTGTATTAGTTTAGTAAAACATTATTTGTTCATTTTGAACTATGTACTCATATTACGATATCCCTAACACATAGTAAAAAATGCTCTGGTACTAAATTTCTTGATAGTGGTGGTCCCTGTTCTACTCTGGAATACCCATAAGAAAAAGGTTTCAGGCAGACATCACAGCCTCGAAGTTGGAGACAAGAGGTTTGCCTCCATGAGATTTAAAGTCTCTGGAAATAAGAGGCCATGGAAAAAAGATTTTCTGTTAAATCTGCACCTCAGGAAGTAGAAAGGAGACGATGCACAAGGTCTGCTAAGCAGTGTTGACCTCTACTGGGCAGTCCCTCTAGGACTTCATGATTGCCGAAATTAACGCAAAATCAAGCAAGCTCCGCAATATTTAGGAGGCAGTTGTAATTTTTCACAATTACCACAGATTTTCTGTAAATTTGGGCCAAGACGGGTGTTGTATATAAAATATACATGAAAAACAAGTGGGAGACCTAGTATGAGTAATATGTAATCTTATTGGGAATTCACAGGGCTGGTGGACTATATGAACGGATGTTCACCGAAGACACCACACACAGATAAGCAAGGCGCAGGGGGATAACAATACATGTATTTGAGTAAGTGCGGCAGGCCTCAGAGCGTAGGTAGAGTACGTCTGCACGCAGGCCTGGTGTGTATGCAGAAAACAGAAATTAATCTGTTTCATATTCTCTTTCATGAAATACTATTATAGGGTAATGTACATGCAAGCAATATAAAAAAAAAATGTAGAACAATCATAAAATTTACTCATAATGTATAGATTGTGTGTTTGAAAGTGTCCTTTCTCGAAGAAAATCCAGTCAGGAAGCGACACAGGCAAGGTCAAGCTATTTCTAAAGAGTGAAACAAGACAAAATATATTTTGGAGCTGGAACTTCACCTGCATGATAAGGGTTCCGAAACAACAGTGCCAATTGATGTACATAATGGTGTTCCGGGACAGCTAACTCTAAACATATTGGTGTCTGGGTCATCCTGACCCTAAGAAAACCGTATAAATAGAAGAGCTTCGGCTCTGGTTTTTTAGATCACCCTTGGGACGTCTCAAATGTGTGGATCTCATGCAACAATAAACTTGGACCCTTGCCTCTCTTACTCACGGGCCCGGTTTCTTCTTTGTCCTTCAAATGGTTAATGTATGTGAGTATCTGTTTCTATGTTAAATATTAATTGTCTTTGGGTAATAGGTAAATTTTAGGACAACAATTGGCGAGCCAGCCAGGAGTTGGCTAAGACCCGTATGTCTGTGATCGCTCCCGTTGGACTTCACGCTCTAAGGCAACAGATAGTCCGTGTAGGAAAAAGGCACTGCAGATGCCTGTTATTTCAAAGCTCTGTCTTAGTGTTCTGTTGCAACGAGTGAGAAGCCCCAGGGTGGGAAGAAAGACTGAGTTGGTCTCTAAAAGAACCTAGTATAGTAAGGGCTATCCAAAACATATGGGCCGCTGAGTGAGTGAGAAAATGCAAGGGAACTGTAAACTAATTGTAATTGTACAAGGTTTATGTATAAGGTGTATAAGGTTGTGTAATGATTGTGTGTTGAGTGAGTGAAAGTCCTGCAGGTGCAGGTGAAGTGAGGCCTCGAACCCCAGATACCGGCCACGTGAGGTGGTGGCTGCTTTGGTGGGGGACCCCAATACTGCTGGTGAAAGTTTCCAGGGCTGGATAGAGATCCTTGTGATGTCATTACAACATGCGTTCAGCCAAAGCCCTTTTCGAGTTACTTGCACTGAATATGATAACAGCTAAAAGGTCTCATTTGCCAACAAACATCACCGTGAAAGACTGTTCAAAACAACTTCATGCAATTCAAGTAGTTTTCCAGGAAAAAAACAAATATTATGAAAAAAAAAGTTGCAGCAAAATCAAACATTTTTGGCGGCAACAGTCAAAAAAAAAAGCCACACAATCATCTACGGATTGACTGGGGATATTGTTGAATGACAGAAGGAGCACTTTGAGGAATTCCTTAAGCCAGTGAACCTGCCACAATTTTCTCCCTGAATTGAGTCAGATGGTCCCTTCAGGTGAAAAAGAGACACTTTCCCCCTGATTGGGAAGTAAGTTGCCAGGACTCTCTTGTAAAAGAGATTTTTAGTCTCAAGGAGTTTTTTTTTATCCTGGTTAAATAAAGGTTTTAATGAAAAAAGTTTCTTGGGGTTTTATACACAGTGCGTTATTGTTTTTTGGGGGTTTTCTTCACAACTCACAATATCACCATCATCAACTGCAGTGTCAAATATCTGGTTGTTAACAGACCAGTGGTATCTTTTTTTCCAGGACATTCCACATTGTTGCATTACTTGTGCAATGGCAGTGATGGATTTTCCCTCTTTTCTCAGTTTCAAAATGGCTTGCTTTTCTCCCATAGACTGCTCCCTAATCTTCATGTTGGTTTATCCTTTTTAACAACAAATATACCGTATTTTCCGGTGTATAAGCCACTACTTTTTCCACACACTTTGAACACTGCGGCTTAAACAATGATGTGGCTAATTTATGGATTTTTACGGGCTAACGAGCTTCATGCCGCCAAAACATTTAGCCTCGTCACATCGGACCAATGAAATTACCGAACAGGTCACAGTGGACCAATGAAACTGTTCGAATTGTCACGCCTCGCCAGTGGGTGGCACTGTGGCGCAGCCAAGCCGACCGGACACAGGACTCCTTCTTTACTGGTTGCACACTTCCAGGGTTTTGTGTTGTCATTTTGATGTGTGTAATCTGCACCAGGTGTTCAGTGTTAAGTGCCTTGTTTATACGCCTGAGTTACTGCGCACTGCATTGTTTGTAGTATGTTTGTTACTCTAAGTATCTCTTATATTCCTGAATGGCTTTAGTTTGAGTTCTACCGGTAGCATCATAAAAGCGGACCGAGGGCAGACCTAGCATTTGTTTGTATGTATGCTATCTTCGTTAAGGAGTAATAAAGACATTGACATGCACCTGCTTCTCTCTCTGCCTTGTTCCGTGACACGAATTCTGTTCTAAATTCTTCAGATCAGTCATTTTGTGTTTCCTGATGTTACGGCTCGCCTTAACATTGCGACGCAGCGACGGACTAATCACGTGACTCTCGTGTTCTTTTGTTCCTGCTCGGATATTGGATTAAGTTTCATCATGATTTAACCCAGGTGTGTTTTAGTTTGATCATGTGTCTTTAAAACCCCTTGATTACGGCGGCTTTCAACGAGGTCAGGAAGTTGCTTCGTAATCGGCAGGGGGTGTGATATGGCATCCTCGTCTCCGTATTACGTATAATGGAGAGGAGAAAGAGTACACAGATGCAAGCAAAGCGATGAGCTACGTTAAGAAAAAGATCATTAGTACTGAGGAGAGCTGCGCGAGTTACATGGAGCAGGCTAATTTTATCGTTTCTGAACTGGGACTGGATAATAACTGTTCGATCAGACTTTTATTCTGACAAGGAGGATGATCAACAACGTTGTGTTATTTTCTGTTATATATGCTGTGATAAGGGGTGTGATTCCACACTGTGATAGGACGCACTTTTTCAATTCTCTTTTCATACCAGGGGTTTGAGGGGAGCTTGAGCAGTAAGCTCTATAGAGTTCCTCCACACAAGCACTGAATGTGCGGATTTGTTGTGGGAGGGGATGAGGAGCACCTTGTTCTTGTAGGTGCTATGAGGGGTGGGGTGGGAGTGGGGTTAACGGGAGAGTGTGCCAGACTTTGTCATTTATTTTGTTTAATTTGCCAGGCATCTGCAATGTGGCTTATCTGCTGTCGTTCTAAGATCCCTGTAGGGCTCAGATTTCTAACCTTTTTTTTCTTTTTCTCTGTCATTATGACTGACTTCAGTATTCCCAGAAGTTCGGATTTTGGTATGGTTAATTTTGTGAGCTGGAATGTTAAGGCGCTGAATCACCCTTTGAAGCGAAAGAAGGTATTTACACATCTGAAACGGCTTAATGTAAATATTGCATTTCTACAGGAGACGCATCTACGGTCATCAGACCATTCTAGGTTGGAGTGGAGTGGTCGGGACAGATTTTTCATTCAAATTTTCATTCGAAGGCTAGGGGGGCAGCTATATTAATCGATCGGAATACACCATTTACGATGACAAGTGTGGACGCTGACGCTGCTGGGCACTATGTTATTGTCGTTGGGAAGATTTATACTTTCCCGGTAATTTTGGCCAGTGTTTATGCACCAAACTGGGATGATTCGATGTTCTTCACAAAAAAAATTTCCGGCCTACCAAATATGGCATCGCATTACCTTATCCTCGGCGGGGATATGAACTGTACTCTCTCCCCTGGGCTGGATCGTAGCTCACCTAGATCCTAGTCCCTGTTTGGGGCGGCACGTTCTATTCAGCTCTTCCTTGAATCGTACGGAGTGGTGGACGTGTGGCGTTTACTCCTTAAGAAGGATAAGAGCCCTCTTGAGTGTAGCTCTTACCGTCCAATTTCTTCATTAAATACCGATGTTAAAATCCTAGCTAAAACTTTGGCGCATCGCTTGGAGGAAGTTCTTCCGTCCATTATATCACCGGACCAAACAGGTTTTATTAAGAATAGATATTGAAAAAAAGAGCATCAGGTGCCTCTTCTATATCCTATATAGCCCCTCTCCACCTGGTACCCCGGAAGTGGTGCTTTCACTCGACACTGAAAAGGCATTTGACCGGGTGGAGTGGGGCTCATTTTCAGCGCGCTGGAGAGATTTGGATTCGGTCCTAAGTTTGTATCATGGATCAAACTTTTGTATACATCTCGTAGGACGGCTGTTCGTACTAATAATAATTTATCCACCTACTTCGAGCTCCAGCGGGGTACAAGACAGGGCTCTCCTCTATCGCCACTGCTATTTGCTGTGGCGATGGAGCCATTGTCTGTAGCGCTAAGACAGAATACTGGCATTAGGGGTATCCAGCGTGCGGGGATAGAGCATAAAGTTTCTTTGTACGCAGATGACATGCTTGAGTTTATCTCACAGCCCCGTGAGAGTCTCCCTGAACTAATGAGCCTACTCGAGGCTTTTGGTAGAATTTCGGGCTATAAGGTCAATATTCAAAAAAGTGAGCTGATGCCTGTTGGGGAGGGGCCCCGACAGGTACCCCTGGACTCATTTCCTTTCAAAATTTGTCTAAAGAAATTCAAGTATCTCGGTGGGACTCCCTGCCTCTCTCTCTGGGGGGCAGAATCAATACTATAAAGATGAATGTGCTGCCTAAATTTTTATATGTTTTTCAGTGTTTCCCAAGGTTTCTTTTCAAGTCCTTCTTTTCGAAACTGAACAATCAGTTATCATCCTTCATCTGGAACAAAAAGCTACCACGGATCAAAAGGCATATATTGCAGAGACCTCGAGTGAAGTCTGCAGAGTGTGGTCTCAGGAAATGTCATACTTCTTTGAGCCACTAGAAAGAGTGCCTTCATAGCGTCCGCTCTTTCCTTCAGTCGATACATGCTCACGAATTCCTTTTGGATCTTGTTTTACACATGCTGAATATTTGTTCCTTGACTCAGTCCATTTCCTCAATCTGTGGAACACTCAGCCAATGACTGAGAAGTTCAGTAGTCTGTCCAGGTTGACCAATGTCCACCAATCCTTCGGTGAGCGGTTTGCTCAGCATTTCCAGTCGAAAAGACGCCTCAGGTATTAATGCTTTCTTCTCTTCAGTGCTTTTCCTTCACTGACCTTTTTCCTTTCTGCCACGTCCAGATTTTTAGGGCTTGCCCCTCACATGATATCTGCAATGTTCAGATTCCCTGGAATTCACCACCAGTCACAAGTTGCTCCTTTCTTCTGAATCTCTCCAATCCTATTTGTGAATAAAGTTTGGTATCCATAGCTGTTGAGCTGGCTAGCTCCCAGTACTATTTGACTATCCACAAGATGGAACCACTTCTCTATTCTGATCTATTTTGATCCATCCATGCTTTTCAAAGTATTTCCTGAGACTTGTTGCAAAGACAGTGCCGCAGACTTCGGCCTTTATGGGTACCCTTTCAATCCTAGTGGCGTTAGTCTGGCTTTTCTCAACTAGTCGAACAACCACTCCTTTGCTTGAAGTCCACCAGAGATATAATTCTGCTCCGTAAGTTTTTTCACTCCCATCTGAGAACGTGACTCCCCATGGATTTCCTCTCCAGTTGGCTGGAGACAAGACTTCTGTCGAACTTGACTTTCTGAGAGCGTTTTGCCCCACATATGCCTCGTTAGACATCTACTTCCAGCTTCCTGGACTGCTTTTCTGACTAGAATCATACTGATGTAACGAGACTGATTGGGTCATAGAGTCCTGCCACCTGACTCAAGAGATACCTTCTGGTCAATGGATTTGGTGTCTTCAGTCTTACCTTCTCTTCAAGTAGATCCTGCTGTCTTCAACTTCTTTTTTTCCTTTTGTAAAAATCGACAGAAGCCATGACATACAACCTATCCTCCTCTGCCAATTATCCTGTTCCAGGGCTTTACTGTCTTCTTCACCCAGCTGGTTAGGAAGTATGACTGTTTTCTCAGGAATCAGGCTTGAAGACTGTTTATCCTTTCGGATTCTGACTTCCAACTTTTACCAGACCAGACCCATGCCTTCAGTGAGGATCCACCCACTTTCAGGATTTTTTCAAGTCCCTTCACTATCTCAACCAGTTTCCTCTGATCATTATGAGATGTGAGGATGTCATCGAGGTAACTGTATTCTACTAGGACTCTTTGCCCCTCCTTCAGGTGAGCGAAAGCTGCTAGTCCAGCTGTCTCCTGCATCACCAACTGTACAATACACCCAGCCGGACGATCTACAATGTTAACTTTGATTATAACATACTCCTCCATTTCCCCCTCTGGTGTATCCCTCCAAAGAAATCTGTGGAGATGCATGTCCTGTTCTTCTAGCCATACCAAATTATACATCTTTCTGAAGTCTCCCAAAGCTCCAAACACCCCTTTCCTGAACCTGAGTAGGATGGCTCTGACAGGATTCAACACATCAGGTCTTTTCAGCAGGAGGTCATTCATACTCAGCCTCTTGAACTTCTGGCTGCTACTCCACACAAGACACACAGGCATGGTAACTGAATGTGGGTTTGGTGCTACTAAGTGACTTGCGTACCAGACTGGACCTTTCCACTTGTCAAGTGCTTCTTTTGTAAGCTTCACTGCTGCACCGCTCTCAACCATATTGTGAATTTGAGAAGTGTAGATTTTTTTCCCCACTCAGGCACTCTCCCAAGCTTTTCTGTTCTCAGGAAGTCGATTCCACTCCACTTTGATTATACAGAAGAGAGGCAGGCTCTTGGATCCATGGGTACTTTGTGTCCCAATGAGGTCAATCACTGTGAGAATCCACTTGCACATAAGTAAGACCCCTTCTTATGATCTCCAGCTCTTTCTCCTCTTCCAGAATCATACCCCCCCACCCCCCAACCTGGAAGTTTCCACAGTGGTAGTCTCCACACTTTGGCTCACACGCAGCTCCGATACTATCCCAGCACCACCACCGAAGAAACACTTTGCCTCTTGCATTAGCGCAGGCCATTTTGTTTCCTTGAGAAGCTTGGAGATCCATAGTCGTTCTCGTCCTCTGGGTACTTCCTCATACCTGACCACGGCAGTTCTCAGACTCTTATATGGTCATGCTTACTGCATCAAACAAGTCTGGATGAGCTCCACCTGTCGTATATAAAACGACTTTGGGTGCCGAGTGCCTTTTTCAAATAAACAATTATTCTAAACTTAATGTTCAAATAAATCCAAGAACACAGTAGATGAGGTAGCCAAAATCCATTTTTTTGTCCAGAAAGCAGTATGAGATCCAAACAGTGAGATGTCCCAAAGTGACCTGTACAGTATTCCTTCTCCTTTTATACAGTTCAGTGTCTCTGGTCTATGCCCCTTACTTCCACCAATTCTTCTAGAATTTCCCATTACGTTATGTTTTTCTCGCTTTTAAATTCCCTAAAAATCCATTATTATTATTTGGAAATACCCTTAAAAAACATGTTCATTCTTTAGAAATACCCTTAGAATTCAGTTTCAACATTTTGAAATCCCCTTTTCTTCCTTTCGCCCTCCTTGGACATATGAAAAAAATCCCCAACTCCCAGACCGGCATTCCCCTCCTTACCACCGTGCTGTGAGGATCTAACTATTCTTGCTGGATTTATTTTTGGTATATTCTTTTATTATGGGTGAGTTACAACTTTATCTAAATGCTACATATAACAACAACTGCATGTGGTCATATTTTATTTTGTTAGTCACGTTTAAGATAAAGGTACTGTTACTTTTCTTTAGCTTATGCATAACCGTATATTTGTAACTACACGGTTCAACTAAAATATGAATATAGTGTGCTGATATGTTCTCTTTGTCAGCTAGCAAGTGTTCTTTTACTCCATTCCAGCATCTGCTTAACTTTGCAGGTCTGGAGCAGCATCTCGGTCATCAGTTTGCCCATCTGGCCACAGATGTTATGGCTCTGTTTGATTGGCTTTGTTCTTCTCCTAAACCTTCAGCCTTCCCATCGCCTACACTGTACTGTATAGTTCCAGCTGTAACTATGGTCCACAGGTCTAGTCAAACAGAAGCCTACAGCCGTCATTTTAGGCCATTTGTTCTGTCACATGAGTCAAGGACTAACAGCCCCACAATGTTAACTGACAGTGCTGATGACTTTCTCAGTTTCAGCCCATCCCACATCTTATTCCCCAACCAGCACTGTCTATTAATTACTCCTTTATTCCCAATTCTCAATAAACTTTGTTTTATTCTCACTGGCGCCTCGTGTGCGTTTTGTTTCTCAATTTTATTCCTACACACCCACCATCTTTCCAATTGTAAGTCTCCTACAATTTTCACCCTTTGTGGTGCAAGTTTTCCTTCCCAATGACTGAGAAGGAGTTCTATCTATTTTTAGTTGTCTAACCTTTTTAGTTGTTCTGTACTCACACTCATGTACACTCTTGTGAGCTCTTCCAGACCATAACAGACTAACTGGTGAGCCTTTTCTCTTCCTACTGGTGTTCTCACTAAAATTCAGAGGAGCTGACTAACTGGTTCTTATAAAGTGTGGTCTTTTCCTACCCGGTGGTTTTCTGGTTGGTCCTGAGGTATTCAGGCTAATGTGTTTTAATCTTGGTCATGCAGACAGAGCGGAGAGATGCAAAGCTCATAACCGAGGTGTTTTTTCCATACTTTTCACAGACAGTTTCTTTTCACTATACATGGCATGTCCATTACAGTGGTTATGCTGTTCTTCACAATTATCTTTTCTACAATGGTTTAATCAGTACTCATCTGCAGAGCTTTATCATTGGCATTAGTCATTGGTTGGATACTGATAGCCTTCTGATTCTATGAGATTTAACTGTACATGTCTTGTCAATCAAAACCTCTGATAAGAGTTTTTATGCCTTGTGGACTCTTAACCTTGTCCAATCCATTTCTGGACCTACACATTAGAAGGGTCATACTCCTGATTTATTGTTATTTGGTTTTTCTGTGGCAAACCTCAAAGCATGTGATGCTACTATTTCTGATCATTTTCCAGTTGATTCTGAATCTGTGCTGTCATGTGCTTTGTCCAAATCTCATCACCCACCCTGTTGTTCCAGTCGTTTCAATACTACTGCCAGGCTTTTCAATTATGTCTATATATCTAGTCAATTGCCAAATGCTGTGAAAGTTCTATCCTCTTGTGTCAATCCTGATGAATTTGTTGGTCATTTTAACAGTACTTGCATTGCTACCTTGGACTCAGTTTCCCCCTTTAGGTCACAAAGACCCAAGGTGATGCATGAAGCCCCTGGTTTTTCCTGATACTAATATGCCCAAGTTTCAGATGATTTCCAAACCCCTTATGTCAGCTAATGTGAGTCTCTTCGCTTCTTTCAAAGCTTCTATACTTTTAAGTGACCCATATAATCGAGTTTCAGGTAGTTTCCAATCCCCTTATGTTTTCCCTAGCTTGGTTTTCATTTTTAAAAACTAACTTCTGCTTTTCCATGTCATTTTTGAGCTGACTTTCATCGAGAGGATCTTACCCGTATTGCTCTTTATTTTTCCTTAATCATGGGTAAGTTATATTTTATATATCTTGTCCTTTTTGGAAGTGTTTACTCATACTTTACTCCTGTGTGTGTAATGTAAATCCTAGCGCGGCATCTTTATCCCTATGTTTGTGTGTGCATGTGTGTAACCTGATTCAGTGAATTGCATGCCTCAATAACAATGTATGTGTGTGAGTGCCTCTCCTGTCTACTGGAGCCGGTCACCGAATGACCTCCTGTTCATACAAGAGTGTTTTGTTTTTTTTTCATCGTTTTCCTTGACTGTCCCTATTTTCTGTGTTGTTCTCAGCAGAACGTCAACTCTTTTTTTTTCCCTCCCTCCTTTGAGGATATGGGCTTTGACCTGAACACTTGCTACCAGCTTGCACATCTTTCTGCGGATTTGGCCCTCTTGATTGAGGTTCCACGCACTACAAAAAAGTAGGTCCAGTTTAGACGTTCCAACACCACACGAGATCCACACAGTTGAGGCGCCCCAAGAGTGGTCTAAAAAACTTTGAGTGGGGCTTCTCTTTTATACAGTCAGTTCCCGTCTGCCCCACCCCTGATCCATTTCTGCTCTTACCATTATTCTGCTAATATGGGTATTTTGCATACCATTATGTTTTCCTTTGGGATTTTTTACATACCATTATATCCGCTAGTCATACCTTCCCTATTACCCTTATGTTGCTTTTTCCGTTTTTCCCTATACCATCATGTTCGTCCTGGGTTTTATTTTGTTTTTTAAAAAACTGCCTTCCATTTTTTCCCCCCTCTCTCTCATTTTGGCTGTGTTCTGAGTGGTTGCTTGGCTTCTCATTCTTTCGAGAGGACGTTTACTCTGGTGCTTCACCTGTTGCTTTTCAATTATGGGTAAGTGCATTCCTTCTTACTTTGGGGTGTATGTTTGTACAAGGGGTTTCTTCTTACATTCCTTCTTGGGTGAGTGTCTGTAACATTGGTAATCTATTTCCTACTTTGCCTGCCAACATGGGTTCTTCAGCAGTTTTACTATTTTCATAGTGTCCACCTAGCCTGCCGGTTATATCCACTCTTTCTTTCCTTTGTCGGTCTCTTTCAGCCTACCGTGGACTCGTATTCCCTTCCTTGGAGGGATTTGACCTAAACACTCGCTACCAGCTCTCCCACCTGTTTGCTGACTTGAGTCTTTTAGTTGAGGTGCTGAGCACCCCGTTTGACATATCTACTTTCCCTCCACCACTACGATACAGATTGTGTCCGGCTACAGTTGGTGTGGCTGCATCTACTCAGACTGATTCTCTGCCCACACTGTCTCCCAGTTCCACTGACTATCAGGCTGATGACGATATGACATGTTCTGCTGCTGATTCTGGGTCCCCCCATCTGCTTTTGCCAGTCCTTCTTATGCAGCTACCCCCTCTCACTATGATGGTTCCCCCGGGCACACTCCTTTTTATCACCCATTCTATCCTTTCCATCCCCCTCCCCCGAGCTGTAGTCCCTCCAGTCCCCCTTTTCCTCAATTGTCTGACTCTGAATTAAGTATTTTCTTTATACATCCGTTTATTGTTTTCTTATTTATTTTTATTTTTAAATACATCAGTTTCACCTGACAACTCATTTGACCAACATGCTGATGACGACATACCATATATTGATCCTGGCTCTGACCGCTCTCCTCCCTACACTCCTGCCAGCCCAGACTTTGCTCCTGATCGCACCCCTTTCAGTCAACCCCCTTCTCCTACTAATTACTCTCCCACCAGTCCAGTTTATCCCCAATAAAATCAATTATTTCTTATACATTGTCTTCCTTGTGTTTTATTTTGTATATGATTTACATCAAACAGTTTCTAATATGAAGTACACAAACTGTCCTTTAGATGTTTTGCCTTCACACATTTTTAAAGAGGCTTTTCTAGTTTTAATCCTGCTGGATTTAAGCACAGCCTTTGATAAAGTATGTGGCTGGGTTTCAGGGACCTGTATTAAAGTGGTTTGCCACTTTATACCTTAAGGGGAGAACTTTGTTAAGGTAGTAAGTTGTTTCTCATGTCATCTCATGATGTCATGTCATCTCAGATCTCTTATGGTAATCTGTGAATGTCTGACATTAAATGCTGGATGGACATGACTTTTTACAGCTAAATTGTAATAAAACTGAAAATTGTTTGGCCCACCGCTCTAACTACTGCTATTTTCAATCAGCTAGTGCCACTATCTACCATTGTGACGAGTTTTGATGTTCTTTTTGCTCAGCAGTGGTTTTCTCCTTGGAACTCTGCCATGCAGGCCATTTTTGCCCAGTCTTTTCCTGATGGTGGTGGCATGAACGCTGACCTTAACTGAGGCAAGTGAGGCCTGCAGTTCTTTGGACGTTGTTGTAGGGTCTTTTGTGACATCTTGGATGAGTCGTCGCTGCGCTCTTGGGGTAATTTTGGGCGGCCGGCCACTCCTGGGAAGGTTCACCACTGTTCCATGTCTTCGCCATTTGTGGATAATGGCTCTCACTGTGGTTCGCTGGATTCCCAAAGCTTTGGAAATGGCTTTATAACCCTTCCCAGACTAATAGATCTCAATTACTTTCTTTCTCAATTGTTCCTGAATTTCTTTGGGTCTCGGCATGATGTGTAGCTTTTAAGGATCTTCTGGTGGACCTTACTGTGTCAAGCAGCTCCTATTTAAGTGATGCCTTGATTGTGAACAGTTGTGGCAATAATCAGGCCTGGGTGTGGCTAGAGAAATTGAACTCAGGTGTGGACAACCACAGTTATAGTATGT
>JAFFST010045301.1:12345-22715 GCA_022414735.1 Noturus placidus
CCCAGTAATCATCCTCAAGCTCAAGACCCAATTCCTCCTCCCAGGCACTAATGGTTTTAACATTGTAAGAATCGTCTTGAGACCAAATTGTTGCATATATCTGTGAAATAATGCCCCTTTTACAAGGATTCAGCTTGAATACCTCTTCCCATGCAGACTTTATAGGTAAGGAGGTAAACCTAGTGAATAGGGAGTAGACACAGTGCCTAATTTGCAAGAAACGGAAAAGGTAAGACGGAGGCCGGCTGAATGACTAGGATAATTCAGAAAAATTCGCAAACACATTGTTGATGAAAAGATCCTCAAAGCGTTTCAGACCCTTCTGTTCCCAAAGAGAGAATGTGGAATCTATAAAGGACGGGGGAAAGAGGTGATTATTACATAAAGGTGCCCCAATTGAGGCTGAGATACATTTAAAATGACGGCAAAACTGGAGACCCTGGGAGTTTTTCCTGCCCATATGAAAGATGAGATTAATTTGTCTATATTCTTAAAGAAAGATTTTGGAAAAACAAAGGGATGGATTGAAAGAGGTAGAGGAATTTTGGAAGAATGTTCATTTTTAAGGTGTTTATTCTACCAAGAGGGGATAGTGGTAGAGCTGCAATTGGATCCGTAAATCGTCAGCATACAGTGCTAGTTTATGTTCAATTCCATTCAAAAACTTTACCCTGAAATAAAGGAAGAGTCCTGAGCATGAGTGAGAGAGGCTCAATCGCTATGGCAAAAAGTAAGGGAGACAGAGGACAACCCTGGCGCATACCCCGCGACAAAGTAAAATAGTCAGACTTAGCATCGTTGGTACATATGGAAGCCTGCGGTTCAGCATATAACAAACGCACCCACAATATCAGTCCAACCCCAAAGCCCAACCTGTTGAGCGCTATGAAAAGATATTCCCATTTGATCCAATCAAACGCCTTCTCTGCATCCAAAGAGATGACCACTTCAGAGGAGTCACAGTTCTGTTTTGAATACAAAATATTGAATAGAGTACGAATATTAGAAGAGGAATGCCATACTTTTACAAATCCAGTTTGCTACTCTGAAATAATGCTTGGGAGAATCCCCTCCAAACGAGAGGCCAGGAGTTTAGCTAAAATCTTGACATCAACATTGAGGAGGCTAATAGGTCTGTACGAGGTACATAATGTTTTGTCCTTCCCATCTTTGAGCAACAAAGTTATGATTGCTTGTCATAATGTTTGTGGCAACGTCCCTATTTCTAGGGACTCCTTGAACACAGCCAGGAGTAATGGGACCAATGAAATATGGAATTTCTTATAAAATTTGGAAGGAAACCTGTCCGGACCAGGTGATTTTCTAGATTGTAATGAATTGATTGAGCAAACAATCTCATCTAAAGTAATAGGACTGTCAAGTTCAGATGTCAATAAAGGTTCAATTCTGGGAAAATTAATATTTCTAAGAAAATGGTCCATGGTCTCTGTGTAATGTCACAGCCCGCGTCGGACTCCATTTCCCAATTTCCATTTCCACCTTCCGATCCAGTCACTACCACACCCCCGATGCATTCAGGCCATAGATGGCTCCCCCATTGGCAAGGGTCATATCACGCACTGCACCGCACCTCTACAGTTGAGAGTGAGCTCCCTGCACCACGAAACAATCAGCTTTTATGTTATTGAAATGGCGCGTCACCCAGTGGTCCTAGGCCTGCCATGGTTGGAATACCACGACCCTCAGATATCCTGGGCACAAAAGGAAATCATCCGCTGGTCACCCCGCTGCCTCCGCCACTGTATCCAAACCCCAGTCATCACCCTGTCCTCCACCTCCATTGAAAGTCCAGATCAGGAGAAAACAACATAAATCCCGAGGGTGTACCAAGACCTCCTGGAAGTATTTAGAAAGAAGAAGGCCAAGGGACTTCTTCCCCAGCGGGAGTACGACTGCAAGATCAACCTCCTTCCAGTTGGCCACCCCTCCCTGTGGGAAGATTTATGCATTGACTATCAAGGAACAGGAGGCCATGGAGGAGTATATCCGGGAGGCCCTGCAACAGGGTTACATACGACCTTCAACATCCCCCGCCTCCGCTGGGTTCTTTTTTGTCGAGAAGAAGGGAGGGGGGCTTCGACCATGCATCGATTATCGGGGTCTCAACCAGTGCACCGTGAAGTACAGGTACCCCTTACCCCTAGTCCTGGCAGCTCTAGAGCAGCTCCGCACTGCTAAAATCTTTACCCGGCTCGACTTGCGAAGCGCCTACAATCTAATCAGGATCCAGAAGGGGGATGATTGGAAGACCGGGTTCAACACCACATCCGGACACTATGAGTACCGGGTGATGCCTTTTGGGCTTTCTAATGCTCCAGCCTTCTTTCAGTGCTTAATTAATGATGTGTTGCGGGGCATGCTCGGACGCTACGTAATAGCGTACATAGACATCCTAGTTTACTCCCAAACCCAAGAGGAACATGTGAAGCATGTCCGTCACGTCTTGGCCCATCTATTGGAGCATCAGTTGTTCGTCAAAGCCGAGAAATGTGAGTTTCACCAGAATCAGATATCATCTCTTGCCATGTTATCTCAGCGACTCGGTGATAAACCAAAACTCCACCCCATCGCCTATTTTTCCCAGACCTTCTCAGCCCCGGAGCAAAATTACCATGTAGGAGACCGGGAGTTACTGGCCGTGAAGTGGGCCTTGGACACCTGGAGGCACTGGTTGGAGGGAGTGGCTCACCCTTTTGTTATTTTTACCGATCATAAGAACCTTGAATACATTTAGACTGCCAAGATGCTCAATCCTCGCCAAGCACGCTGGGCCCTATTCTTTAACCAATTTGACTTTCTGTTATCCTACAGACCCGGGTCCAAGAACATCAAAGCTGATGCCCTTTCTTGTCATGACCAGGTGTTATGGTCCCAGAGGGAGGAGTACATCATCAACCCCACTCGCGTCTGTAACACCTTAGAGTGGGAGCTAGATCAGCAACTGGAAGAGATCCCACGCTCACAGGTACCCCCGAAATGCCCCGACGGTCGCTTGTTCATTCTTGAGAGAAACCAACAGGACCTCGTCATCTGGGCACACTCGGTACCTGGGACGGGTCACCCTGGGGTACACCGCACCCGCTCTCTTCTACAGAGAAGTACTGGTGGCCAGGGTTGGAAAGACATGTACCCATGATAGTAGCCTCCTGTTCCACGTGCACCCAACACAAAGTTCCGCGTTCACTTCCTACCGGGAAACTAGTGCCCCTGCCCATGCCCGAACGCCCTTGGTCCCACTTGGGAATTGACTTTATCACCAATTTACCTCCTTCCCGAACCACACGGTGGTGTGTGTCATAGTGGACCGTTTTTCCAAGGCCGTGCGTTTCCTGCCATTGCCGGGTCTTTCCTCTGCGTTCACCACCGCTGATCCCCGAGGAGATCGTGTGTGACCGGGAACCCCAATTTACGTCAGGTGTCTGGGCAGGGTTCATGACCAAGTTGGGAGTCACTACCAATCTCACCTCCGGGTATCATCCGCAGAGCAATGGAGCGGAGCAGGTGAATCAGGAGCTGATCCAATTCCTGCGCTCATAGTGCTCCAATCACCCTGAGCACCTTCCTGCCGTGGGCTGAGTATGCCCAAAACCCCCTCCAACATTCAGCCACAGGACTTACACCTTTCCAGTGCATGTTGGGGTACCAACCTCCCATGTTCCCCTGGAATGCTGAACCTACCACGTCTCCCGCCGTAGACCAGTGGTTCCGGAAGTGTGAGCAGGTCTAGGCGGAAACCCATCGTCGACTGGAAGCCACCTCTGCAATGTACAAGCGTAAGGCAGATCGTCGCCGCAGTGCTAATCCTCCTTATGTACCAGGAGATTGAGTATGGTTGGCTACCCAGAATCTGAAAGCGTCTCCGAGCGGAAGGAAGCTCGCACCAAAGTACACTGGTCCTTTCAGGATCCTCAGGCAAATCAACGAGGAGACGTATCAATTGGCCCTGCCTCGCCACAGTCGCTTGTCCCCCTCGTTCCATGTATCCCAACTCAAACCAGTGGTGAGCGGGACGCTAGCCACCGAAGTGCCATCAGCAACCCCTCAAAACCCCCTAGAGATTGACGGGTAGCCTGCATACCAAGTCCGAAAGATACTCCGGTCTCGACGTCGACGAAGGGGTACAGTGGAGGATCTAGTGGATCTGGAGGGATACGGACTGGAGGAACAATGTTGGGTTCCCCGGAGGGACATCCTAGACCCACAGATGATCAGGGATTTCCACCAGGCCCATCCAACTCTCCCGAGACCACGGCCACGAGTGAGACCGAGGAAACGTCCGGCTCCCGGAGTGAGCCCTTTGGAAGGGGGGCTCTGTAACGTCACAGCCTGCGTCGGACTCCATTTCCCAAAATGCACTGCCAGCGCGTATGCGCTCTTCGTCTCCCGAATACTAAGGGTGCACACCTGTTGTCAATCAGTCCGTCAGTATAAAGCCCAAACGCACACAGCACTCAAACGCGAAGTATACATTTTAGAGAGTGATTACTTGCATTACCGAGCACTACTTTCCGTGTATGATTTCCGTGTGTACTGACCTCGATTACCGCCTCGTGTTTACATCTCAGTCTAAGCACCGTTTGGTTTGTTCGCCCGATCGCCTGACTCCTGCCTGACATCTCGACCTCGACTATCGTCTCAGTCTACTCCCATTTGGTTTGTTCACCTGATCGCCTGACTCCCGCCTGACAGCTCGACCCCGCTTATTGCACAACGCGCCCACATGTCATCAGTCATTCTCCCGCGATTGCTTTCCAGTGAACCACCAGGTACGTGACAATCTGAGTTATCAGGAGTTTCAGCTGTGTATAAGGAGGAGTAAAAACTTTTGAAAGTTGAAGTAATTTCTGCAGGATCCGAGGTTAATTTATATTTTTAAGAAGATTTAGACTTTTTTTTTTCATTTTTGCATATAACATCAGACCATTAGACACAGCGGTGCACAAATGTCATGATATTTAATGCAAATTTAGTAATGTTTATTTATTAATTGTTCATATAATTATGATACTTTAATCTACTGCATATATGTAACTTAAGTTTTTGTTTCTTTGTAAACTTTGCAGATGACTGTGATGGAAGAAGTGAACCTGTTTTTTTCAAGTGGATAAGTTGATCAGAAGTTGAAAAATGTATATGTTTTTATTATGTTTGTTACAGTTTAAGGGTAAGAACATTGTTCATACGGTGTTTTTTCCGTTACTAGTTGACTTATATCCTATGACATTTATGTAATGTATTAGTTAGTTATTAGAATCAGTTACAGTACAGCAAAATACAACAGTTGCTATATTGATGTAAAGTATATTGATGTAAAGCCAGAGACACTATATGAGGTTGATAGCCCTATATGGCTTGTGTTATTTATTTATTTTTTCAAAATAAGCTAAAGTCTGCACAGGTTTGCCCTTTTAGATTGATTGTTTAAACAATTAATAACTCACAAATTAAACAATTAATAGCACTCAAATCATGCATTTGTTAAAAGGAGAAACCAACATGAAGATCAGAGAGCTGTCTCTTGAAGAAAGGCAAGCCATCTCAAAGCTGACAAAAGAGGGAAATTAGTCAGAGCCATTGCACAAGCATTGCTAATACAACAATTTGGAATGTCCAGAAAAAGAAAGAGACAACCAGACATCAAATAGGTTGGCCAAGGAAAGCAGCCATTGTTTTCTGAAACACTGTGAGATTTGTGAAATCCCCCTCCCCAAAAAATGTCAGCTACATCACCAACAAACTCATCAGCAGTAATTATAAGGCGAGATTAGAATTTGCACAGAAATACAGAGCTTTTTTTATGGACTGATGAGACCAAGATTTACCTCTACCAAAGGTAAGGTTAAGGGTGGAAAAAGAAAGGAAAGCTCATGATCCAAAACATACAAGCTCATTGTTTCAGCATGGTGGGGGTAGTGTCAATGCTTGTGACTGCATGGCTGCTTCTGCTTTTAATTGATGATGTAACTTGGCATGGTAGCAAAATAATGAATTCAATAGTCTACAGAAATATTGTCTGCCAATTTACAGAAAAAAAAATCTGTCAAATTGAGAGGAACTTCATGTGGCAAGACACTGACCCTAAACACAACAGAGGACTTAATCAAAATATCAGATGACTTACTCTTGAAGAGGAGACTGAAGGGAGAAACAAATAATAAGAATGCAAGAGTTTGTTGATTTCAGTAGGTTGCCAGCTTGATGCAAAAGTTATGCAACCAAATATTAAGTATTACCAAGTATTATTTACTTTAAGACTATATTTTCCAATGCTTTTGTGCACCTACAAATTGGTTGGTCACACACCTAGCTGTAAGTATCAGTAAATGAAAGCTAAAATTCTGATCTATCATTTCATATTCAATTGCAATATAAATTCCAAATGTCTGAAAAATAATAGAATCCTTTATTGCCATTACAGTACTTTGTGGACTGTATGTATTATAGTCATGTGAAATAAGTACAAACCATGGAAATTGTTGAACATATTTTGAACATTTTTGAAAAAGTGCCTATTAATGAAGTTGATATACTTGTAAAAAAACCTGAAAGGTTAGCTTTTTCAACCATTTATTCAACAGAAATATCTATGGATGCGATAAGTACACCCTTGGTGTAAGAAACTACTATTGCCCCTTTAGCAGAAATAACTTGTAGGGTGAGACCACCTCGTAGGTCTCTAGCTGGTGCATTGAGGTCGCCACATTGACCTCCAGCTGGAGCTTAACAGGTGAGACCACTTCATGAGTCTCATGTTGGATCTCTGTGTAGGAGGTCATTCAATTAGCCTGCTCATAATATGTAGTAAACAACATGTCGGGTTCATCTCTTTGGCATGGCTCCCCCACAAGATCCTCAAAGACTGCCCAGGATTCTGGAATGCCGAACATCCTCATGACTAGTTCCACAAACAGATTGACATTCTCTAATCCCCTGGATCCCATAGCTGCTAAACGCTGTGCCCACTGGCCTGCTGGGCCACAAAACCGAGACAACAGGAACCCTAGCCATTGCTTCTCACTGGGCTTGGGGTCCGTTAGGCTAGAAAAGTATATTCTGGAAATCCCCAATAAAAATCTAAATCAAACAGCTCCAGGAGATTGATTCTTCTCCACTCGAATCCACAGTTGGGACAGTTTGCCTGGTTTTCTTTGTGTAACGTCTCCTCCATCTTCCTGCTGCATCAATGTTATGGTGCAGTATTCTGTAACGTTCCGGGATCTAATAGAGTTGAGTATGGATGCAAATGCAAATAAAAATGTTTAAGGAGAGAGGAAGGCAGACAAATCCAAATCAGAATACAGAGACATGGTCAAGACAGGCAAAGGGTCAGGCTATTGGCAAACAGGCATAAACTGGGCTAGGCAATAATCAACAATGAGGAAACAAGAAATAAAGTAAATCACCGGAACCATGAAACGAGAACTAGGTAAAGCGCTTAACTCAATACTGCGCCATTTGCACAGAGACGCGAGGGGTTTAAATGAATAACGTAATCATGGTTAAACACGGACAGCTGAAACCAATTGACACACCTTTGGACGACAACCAATGACTAAACAGGGCGGAGACAGAACATAATCAAAACAAATGCACATGTTCACAGTAAACAAAGTCACAGTCATAAACAACCGAAAAGACAACATTCAATGAGTGCTAGCGCACCTGGCTTGTGCACACGAATGCCCTCTAGCTTTCCGAGCTTGCTGAAAACTGCAGCACTGTCTGAAGGGGACATCGTGACACAATTCAGATGTTTGGTCATCTAGATCTTGGTGTATCTATCCGATAATTCTTTAATCTTCTGTTCCAGCTGGGTTACTAATTACAATTGTTTGTTCTTTCGATATGACGAATATGATATTATTTTTCCCCTGATTACTGCTTTTCCTGTTTTCCGATAATATTGATGCTGTGATAAAATTGTGCTGTATTAAAGCTGAATCTCTCTTTATAAAATGTGTATTTAAGTACTATATATGAAAGCTTTTCCCATTTCTCAGTAATCCAAGTTTTGTCTGATAGATGAGTAAGGATGTAGTGTATTATAATGTAAAACATGTAACACCACAGTAGAAAGCAAAAAAAAAAATAAAATAAATAATAATAATAATAATAATAATAATAAATAATAATAATAATAATAATAATAATTATTATTATTATTATTATTATTATTATTGTTAATATTATTGTTATTATTATTATTAGTCAGCAGAGAATTAACAAGAAAAGAGCAGATAATAGGGAAAGAAAGGTGATTCCAATAACCTAACATTTGTGTGAATGAGAAATAGATATGTGTGTAGTGATAGCATGGATGAAAGACAAGAAAAAAAATCATCTGCATTCCCACATTATGAGAAGGAACAGGGAAGAGAGATGCAGTATATGCATTTTTTAAGGGGAGAGACGTGTCTCCATGAGAGAAACAGTATGAGGTTTATATAGTCTTCATAAATATTGTTCTAATTCATGGTGTAGAAAAGCCATGGGGTGATCTTTGTGTTGCAGAAGAACTAACTTTCATTAAAGAGTTTGTCCACAACCAAATGTGCACGTTTATTGTTTTTCCTGCTGTCAAAAGACTTTGGTAGAGAATTGGGTAGAGGATTTTCTTTCATTTGTTTATTTTTCTTGGGAATTAAGCACAAATTTTGTTCCGTTTAATTCTATTCCTTTGCTTTTCAAAAGTTTTTTCTGTTTAAAGCGTTAAAATTTGGTGATGATGGGACTGGGTCCTTTGTGAGTTCTTACACCGAAGTGATTGACTCGATGGAATGTTATATTAATTACCGCATCCGGTGGAAGTTTTAGCTGTGTTTTCATTAAGTTTTTTCTTTTTTTTTTTTTTTTTACCATTGCCTCTGGATCATCAGGTGAGATTTCAGGTGTACCTTAGAAGATCCAATTATCCTGCTGCTTTGTTTGTACATCCAACATAGTTTCTTTCATTCATATGGTTTCTTTTTTACTGTTTCAATTTGTTCAGTTAATTATTTGACAGTTGATTTCATTCTTACACACACACACACACACACACACACAGACACACACACAGACACACATTCTAATATCTTCTGTTATAAAATTGGTCAACCTTCAAGCAAAATTGAGCCCTTCAATGAGTCAAAGCATGTAACCTCTTCCAACGTCATCCAGGGTTCTTCCTAGGCTTCACAAAACAAATGTAATTTAGGTAACTTTGTAAGGCTTTTCCCTGAAATTGGTAGTCTACTGACATGTGTTGCACCTCTACCTGCCTCTCTTGGCTCAGGCAAGTGAGTGAACTGGGCAGAAAGCCAAGCAAGTAAGTGGTTATGGTCAAAACGCCATTGTAATTTCTCTAAATATTACAATGGCCTGCACTTAGTCATCAAATCACATTGTACTCCCCTTTTCTGCATGTTTTTCTGAGAACAAGGTGTGAAAATATCACCCCACATCTTGGAGCTGATGCTTTGTTGATTATACTCAAAGCAGCCCATTCTGCCCCTTCCAATTGCTCTTTATGTGATCATATAAAAGGATTCAGGAAGCATTTCTGTGGTTTTCAACATTGTTGTTTTGTTCATCCTGTGTCAAATAATGGGCTTCTGAGCCAGACTCCCCTAACGGGCTACCATGCCTTACTTACTGGGCCTCCTCCTCTGAGAGTCACACCAGCTATCTCCCTCTATCAATCTGGATCAGGCTCACTTCCCCAGTTGGGATCATTGTGTGAATAATGTGCACAGTTGCTGCTAGTGCAAACACGGTCCGCTTATTCTCCGGAGGCTAAACAAGAGACAGTCCTACTTCCAAAAGGTGAAGCTTGTAGATCATTTAAACACAAATATAATATTCAATTCAATTCAATTCAATTCAATTTTATTTGTATAGTGCTTTTTGCAATAGACATTGTCTCAAAGCAGTTTTACAGGAATATAAACACAGTATACACACAGTAAAAGTCAGAAATTATCCCAACTGAGCAAGACACTGAGTGGCGACAATTGCAAGGAAAAACTCCCTAAGATGTTTTAAGAGGAAGAAACCTTGAGAGGAACCAGACTCAGAAGGGAACCCATCCTCATCTGGGTAACAACAGACATTCTTAAAGAGACAATTATTGGTTTATATGTAATCTGTTTGGCTTAGAAGAAGCCTTTGTCCCAGCAGTCTGGATTAGAAGTAGAGGAGAGCTCCATCCAGAAGTAGGACATACGAAACCGATCATGCAGGTCCGGAGAGCAGAAAGGACCAGGATCTCCAACATCTCCATAAACTCATGTGTAGCTCAGCAGAAGGAGAGAGGGAGAGAAAAGATTGTTAAGACTGGAATTTAGCATGATGGAAAGTCTAGTCAGGGT
>JAFFST010045306.1:0-22115 GCA_022414735.1 Noturus placidus
GGCCCAACCAGTTATTAGGTTTAGGGGGGCAATCACTTTTTCAAACAGGGCCATGATGGTTTGGATTTTTTTTCACCTTTAATAATAAACACCTTCATTTACAAATTGCATTTTGTGTTTACTTGTGTTGTCCCTGACTATTGTTTAAATTGGTTTGATGTTCCGAAACACTTAAGTGTGACAAACATGCAAAGGAACAGGAAATGAGGAAGGGGGCAAACACTTTTTCACACCACTGTATATCTACTATAATACTCTATATATATATCCTAAATATAATCAGTGTATAGAACTCTACTATATCTACTATAATACTCTGTGAGGTGTACAGGGACGCGAGCGGTATATATCCCCAATATAATCAGCGTATAGAACTATACTATATCTACTATAATACTCTGTGAGGTGTACAGGGACGCGAGCGGTATATATCCCCAAGATAATCAGCGTATAGAACTATACTATATCTACGATAATACTCTGTGAGGTGTACAGGGGCGCGAGCGGTATATATCCAATATAATCAGCGTATAGAACTATACTATATCTACTATAATACTCGGTGAGGTGTACAGGGACGCGAGCGGTATATATCCCCAATATAATCAGCGTATAGAACCCAATAGAACCATTTACTGCACTCTTGTCAATGCACTTTTTAATGCACTCTTGTTGTAGGCTACAGAGTTGCATTCTTTCAGCAGTCAGTTATAGGCCCAACATCGGCTATTCACGGAGCTCAAAGATGACCACATCAAAATATTCTTATTTTAGTTTTTATTGTGTCTTGTTGGCAGCCTGTGCCTGCTGGAATGAAAAAAAGAAAAAGTTAAATATTTTGACATTGTAGTTTTTGTGATTGATTTTTTTTCTATGAAAATCAAGACAAAATAGTAAAAAGCACATTTTGACTATTTAATTTATGCAATGGTGAAAAAAGTGGAATACAGTGTTCGGTATTCGGCCAAGTTTTTCATTACGTTCGGCTTCGGCTAAAAATGTTCATTTCGGCGCATCCCTAATTTAAATCATGAATTCTATGATTACAGTAGAGGCAAAAATCAGGCTCTCAGAACAAGGGGGGAATATTTTACTAAACGCTATATTAAATAAAAGTCTTAGAGTCGTATTGACGTGAGGAAATCTATTTCAGACATTTGCAATGCATTAATAATTCACTGCTCGTTCATTTGAGATCACTAGGACACGGTCTCTATTTGGATTTTCATGCTGTGCCACAAATGTATGATGAAGAAACCGTTTATCTGACCTTCACCTAAACTGCACTCACCTGTTACTTTGATGTCGCCCTACCGTTTTACATAAAACACTGACCTAGTGACAGTTTGTAAAAATGTGAAAGCACTTAAAAATCCACCATCAAGCTGATGCTGTTTTCACAAGTGCCACTGCCAGCAGTTCCTGACCGCACAGCAGAGGACACTATAACACCTAAAACACTCGTTATGTACTCTCATTAAATCTGAAATGCTGGATCGGAACCTCTCTCCAGCTGATGCATTGCTCAGGCCTGGATCCTGCTCATAGATTCTAAAGCTCTTGCCCTTTCCATGGCTCATTGCTTCACCTTGGTATGAAGATCTGCCCTGGCATCTGTTCCATAGCACTGCAATGCCAGAGCTGAGGAGAAATTAAAACCAGGGCTAACAGGGTAGGTCTCCTCCTTTTACAGCCCCATCTGTTCCAAGAAGCTTTCCAGCAGTCAGCTGAGCACGTGTCTTCAAACGAGTGGGGATGAAATCAACAAGAAGCCATTTCCAATGCTTCGTCATGACTCTAGGATTGCCTAATGTGTGAACTTTCACTTCCGTGATGGTTCGTTTGCTGGTCAACCACAGCGCCGCTAATGTCTGAACAATAATTACAGAGGTATGATGTGGTGATGTCACCACAAATGTATCAAGTCTCATATTTACAGCATGGAGGTATCTTCAACCTAGTTAGGTGAAATGGTAATTATATATACATACACACACACACACACACACACATATATATATATATATATTGAACAGGAAATGGAGTCAACAAAAAACTTCCGTATTGCGTTCAGGTGAACTTTAAGACTGTAGTGTTAGATTTCACGTTTGCGACATGACCGGCGTGTTAAATAATTCACACATGGCTGTGTCATGTCTATACGTGCATGAGAGTCTTGGAGAACATGAAGCTCTGTTGGCCAGCTCAAACACCCCCCCCCCTCCCTCTCACACACACACACACACACACACACACGGATCCCATATAACGTCCACATCTTAGGAACAGCCGCATATAAAATTACACCTGGTGAAAAGAGCAACCTCCTGGCTACTTCGCTCAGAATAGAGACGTGTAGAAAAACACAGGGCACTTGAAATGACAGGAACCCATGGTGATAGTATCACTTTCTCCAGATGGTGACCCATCTCCTCTCCTTTACGTACACGGCTGTCCGGTTTCTACAAAGAGAGCCGCAGTCATTGAGGACTCGGTTACTCATCGTGAGCTCAGGAAAAGACACAGCAACGTATTTCTTCCTCGGCTCAAAGCTGTTCGTATTCAGCGCGATGAGCAGCGTCTGTGTCATAACCAGACCCACAACACAAGCCGAGTGATTCATACGCCATTAATTGAGCTGTTCCTTTCGCTGGTGATTAAAAAAAACAATCAAGCATTACCTTTGAAACAGAATTCCTTTTTCTGGCTACAGCAGATGTTGGTAAACAGTACCAAGCGCTTAAATAGATGACTTCATAAGTGAATGACTCAGACGTTTGCCCGCAAGGAAGCCGGATATCAGAGCTTGTTTGGGATTAAATAACACTGATGCATCCTGGGACAATGCACTGTTGTATAACAAAGATCTACAGTAAGATGTGAACTCAATCCAGTATTCAAGGTTACTGCTGTTTATTCAACGTGTTTTTTCTTCACTCAGTCAACTTACGAGCACACCGAAAAGTAAATAAAACAAAACCAACCTACAACAAATATCTTCAGCCTCTTGAACGGTTGTAAAAAAAACAAAAAAAAAACCAACTGGTCGTCAAGTGTTCAATTTTCTCAGGCCGTAGTGGCTGTAATTCACAAGGTACTTGTTCTAATACAATACTGTTTCTATAGTAACACTCCATGTAATCAAAGGGCTTTTTCACACCTGGTATCAACATACCTGGGCGATCGGATCACAAGCGGACAGCCAAGACGCGCAGGCATCGTGAGTGCGCGCATCTTCAGTGACTACTTCTGATCGGATTTCTTATATCGTTTCCGCTGGTGAAAGGCTGTCACGCACATTTAATCACTCCATACAGGATTTCACATACAGGAGGGGGTTTTTGTGATTGTTGTGGCCAAAAATGCTTAATTGTGCTGCATTTAATTTTTTCAATTTACGACACAATTTGCAGAGGTTTTGTTTCGCGGTACTCTACTCGAACTGCCAAAATCGCAACTCCGCGAAATTCCGTCTTGATGTTTGCTGGTAAATGTGACCTTTTAGCTGTACTCACGGTCAACGCACGTGAATCGAAGAGGGCTTTGGCTCGACGTGCGTTGTGATAACGTCACGTGATGCATGTGCTGAAAATCTGCTGCAATTTCGAGAGAAAAAAAATAAAATAAAAAAAATTGCGAGCTCCTTGAATGTTGGAGTTTCCTTGATTTTGCGTTCATTTCTGCAAAATCCTGGAGGGACTGATGTAAGATTATTGCGTCAGCCTTCCGTTGCATTTATTTTCAGGCATTTATTTTCCTGCAAATCTACTCTGGTGTACCTGTACGCACGGCTTTAATGCGTCAAGCGTTTTAATCGTGCAGTCTGCTAAAGAAATGGATAAACGAGTGAGAGATGGGACAGATGTGTCCTTGATCCAGGAGACTAGCAGCCGAGAGCTCCGATGTCCTGCACTGTTTCCAAACAGTCTCGCAACGATTGTATATACTCTAGCTAGGGCAATGATGCAGTCGGTCGTTTTGGTCCATCGTTGCAGATCACCTCCTAAAGTAGTGTGCATTTCATTCAAGGCAACTACAAATGATTAAAAAGCATGACGTGTCGTTCTTTATTAGACTAAACGGGTAAATCATTAACAAACCAGTGTTGAAAGAGGAAACACTTCAGGAACTGCAGTTACTAGGAAATAATCAACTTTGTGGTCTGAAAAGTAAAGGCTGTCAGGTCCATATCAACAATGCTTCTTCCCTTAACTCATAGTGCTCAGATCATCAACACACATTTACACTCCTGTAAAGACAGATGGTGACTTTACAGAGGCAGGAAGCACATACAGTGGTGCTTGAAAGTTTGCAAACCCTTTTAGAATTTTTTCTATATTTGCCTTTAAACGTTGTCAGATTTTCACAGAAGTCCAGAGAACCCAGTTAAACAAATGATACGAGAACTATTACTTCTTTTTTTTATCAATTTGTGTAGCGCTTTTTACAATGGTACATTGTCTCAAAGCAACTTTACAGAAATATCATTTTACATTTACAAGCAACTTACTAATGAGACACACTCACACACCAATGGTAGCAGAGCTGCATGCAAGGTGCTAGCTTGCCATTGGGGGCAACTTAGGGTTCAGTGTCTTGCCCAAGGACACTTCGGCATGGGATCACCCGGGCCGGGATTCCAACCACCAACCCTACGATTAGTGGATTAGTGGACAACCCGCTCTACCGACTGAGCCACAGCCGCCCTACTTCTGTCACTCATATGTAATATATGTATTACTGATATATGTAATATTGGATCATTGTCCTCAATGTTCCTCAAAAAATGTTATCTTTTTGTCTCGTTTGTTTAAATGGCCTCGTTTGTTCTCTTGGCCTACTTTTAGGACTTGTGTGAAAATCTGATGATGTTTGAAGTGATATTTTTGCAGAAAATACAGGAAATTCTAAAGGGTTCACAAACTTTCAAGCACCACTGTATAGTGAAGCATGTTAACGAATTTTAAGTTCAGACTTGAGCTGCTATGCCAGATTATCTGAGAGTGGGTGAGTCAGGTTTGTGTGTGTGAAGTGCAAGCAAATACGCCCATTTACAAAGCATGTGCTCACTACAGTACAGTACAAGAGAGAGAGATTAAAAGTAATTGACCAGCAGACTTGGGGAGTAACGGTATACAAGTAACAGCGTTACATAATGAGGACAAAAAAAGTCCCAACTAATCCCACAGTTATGCCAAAAACCAAAGTATTCAGATTACAGGTGCATTTAGAACAAAATGGGAATACTATCAGGATTACATTTTTTTTCCCCATTTAAAGTGCACCTATTATGCTTTTTCAGATACTACCGTTCATGTAGTGTGTATATAGAGCTGTTTGCGTATATAAAAACTCTGCAAAGTTTCAAAAATCCAAACGGACAACAAAGAATTATTGACTCCCAAAACAAGGAACCGGTTCTGAACAGCTGAAAGGAGTCGTTAGTGATTCCAGACTTTACTTCCTGCACTAACCTACGTAGGTTTGTAGCAAAAAGCCCCGCCCCTGGTCTTCACTGGCTGCTCATGAACAACGTGCACTTTGACCCGCCCTCAAACACTACAGTACAGTAGCTGAGTCCTTAAAGAGTTAGGTTTGTATCTAGAAGACGTTGTGTTCTGCGATGCAAAAGCAAAACCACGTTGCATGGACTCCCAAAGCATGAGGATGTGAAGCGTCAGTGGTTAGAATTCATTTTTAAAATGATACCACAGCATTTCAACTCCGACCTTCGTTTGTGTTCCCGTGATTTCACTGACGACTGCTTCTCAAATCTCGCTGATGTCAACGTGGAATTTGCTAAACGATTATTCATTAAAGACGGCGCTGTACCCGGATTATCTGGACCATCTTGTGCCTCTGGATCACAACCTGCAAGTATGATTAATTATTTATATACATCTTTACTACAGAGTGGTCCGAATGCATAGTTTCCTGTTGTATATACACGTGTACAGCATGTGCACAGCTAACTGCTAACCAGCTAACTCACTTTTAGGTCAGAAACTAACGATTATTTTCATAATCGATTTATTGGCCGATTATTTTTCTTCGATTAATCAGATGGGGGCAGGGCAAACTTTCAGTACCATTTTTCTCTTCATTTATTTAAAAACAATCCACAAATTGATTTAAACGTCAGACTAAAACTTTCCACAACTGTTTGTCCAATTATATAAGACCCAACACTCACACAAGAATATATTATTCATTTAGTACTGTAGTTTAATTCTCTGCTTTTTGTGTATCCAGAAAAAGTAATGCATAAAAATACTATTATATAATATAAACATATACATACATATATAAAGGGAAATTTAACATATATAAGTTTATTTATATTATATAATAGTACTTTTATGCATTACTTTTTATGTTTAATTTCCCTTTATATAACATTGAGTAAGCTTTGGAAGTAACATACGCCATGTACTGCGTTCTATTAATGTCATGAACTTAAGTAACTGAAGTGAGGGGGGGGGGGGGGGGGGGGGAGTGGGGTAACTCCAGGTTATTCACACCGCAGGAATACAGGTTCACATATCTCCAGGCCTTGTTCCTGTGAACGATCCAAGTTTTTCTCAGAACACAGGAGGACATGGGCATCGTCACTCATAAGTGAATGGCCATGTGAAATTATTTCGTGCCATAGCACTACTGATTTTCTCATTGTGATTAGTCTGAAGGTCTTGATTACTTTTCAAGAAGTGCCTGGCTCTGCTAAGTAATGCTTTCTGAACATTAAATCAGATATACATTAAATAATTAGTTTTAATACATTATTATTAGTAGTATTTCTATTGTAACAAGTAAATTATAGGGATTTTTCTGACATCATTTAATTGTTAGTGTAAAAAATAAAGATTATGAAAGATTTTTATAAGTATAACTAAAAACACGTACAAGTGCTGAGAAGTTGCTTTGGAAGAATGCTTATTTTACATTTATGGAAGGAGACACCAGTGTCAGCAGTTTATAAGTCAGATGTACAGCTGGTCCTTTACGTTTGTACGTATGGCGGGACATAGAGTGGCTCCTCCCCCTTTTTAAATAGCCAGTAGTGCTTAGCTTACCTCACAGCCCGAGCTAAGCAGTGGTTGAAAGTTAGTACTGTGGATTTTTATAATGTCAGGGGGCGGGACACTTCAGATTCTAGAGAGCATTTGAATGGACAGAAAAGCTGACCAGACGATAGGGTGCAGAATGATGTCATCAGGACTGTTGATCCGTTTCGGTGGTAGAGAGACTGTACATCCTCTAAATGCAAATTTTGTCATTGTACCACACTAGCTTAGAGATTATTTTAAGGAGTATATTCATACTAAAAGCCACAAAACGTCACATTTATAATTCATGGGGACTTTAAACCCAAAGTGGAGGTGCTTTAAATGGAAGGGGTGGGTTTTATTTTTTTAAACCTACCACTAGGCCTCCAGAATCAATGGAAATATAAAACCATGATAAAAACATGCCAGCACTGTCAGCATGGTCTATACATTCTGGTGCTTTACCAAGTATGAAAGGATGAACACTGTACGTTCATGTTAACGAAGGTAGTCTTTCTTTGTCCTGTGAGCGTTGAATATGAAAAAGGAAAGTAAAAACTGTTCTGCACTTTCTACATAACATATTCCTATTCTGTTACATCCCTAATGCACTCATATATTCATACCTAGGAGCTATACAGCATTGCCAATCCACCTACCTGCATGTTTTTGGACAGTCGGAGGAAACCACATGGACACCACGAGAACAAGTGAGCCTCCAGAGACAGAAAACTGAGCTCAAGATCAAACCGGGGACCCTCAGGCTGCGAGTCAGAGGCATTTATGAAAATGATTTACCTTGAAGGAAGGTTATTGGGGGGAAGGAAAGAGTTTTTATAGACTTTCATAGTTATTTCACTTTTCCTCTTTGGTCTGATTAGTGAAGTCACAGCGTGACTTGTTAATAAATAAGAATGTCTGAAGACGAATGGAAGAGTGGGGGCAAAATAAAAGTATGCGCTTATTCTCTACTTCAAGCCCAAAGCAGATGTTTCTTCTGTTCAAAGTTGGTGTCTATAGTTAAAAGTGGTAAATTATGGCAGTATTAAACAAAACTGATGTGTCTTATTTATAGCATTAACTACTGACAGGTTAACCATTAAAGGGTCATTTGTCTCATTCAGTCACGTAAGCTGCTTATCAGAACATTAATACTCCTGCTCTAGACAACCTTACAATTCTTTTGATTGATTGATAGATAGATAGTGTGAGTGAGTGAGTGAGTGCGTGAGTGCCTGGTCATGAGTACCAAAAGCCCACAGAATTATTATGTGACTGAGAAGCCCCCACCTCCAACATAAACACAGTCTGACAAATCATTAGGTTTGACACAAGCATCATCCTGCACGCTCAATTCAGCGTCCACGCTTCTCTAATCAAAGCTAATGCAGCCATACTGCTGCTGCAATCACTTCCGTCTGCTCCACCAGCTGCCAAAGGCTCCCTGAGGTGCCCCTCAGCCAGTGAATGATGATATCTGAGCTCGCTTCACACAGCATCCGAACATGATTATCCAGACTCCACACATTCACATGCACCACCCTCTCGTAGGTCACCTCAGATGACCTTTTCTTCCACTTGACTTGCTAAAGACCTTGACCCGGACCTTGGACAACCAACATTAGCGTATATGACAAGTGACAGCGCAACATTACAAGGCAGATTTCCCCATTCTGTGCAACAAAAAAATACGGTATGACATAGTTACACAACAAATCCAAACGAGTGGCTCGAACGTTTCCTCGGACCGATCCTATCGCCATAGGAACGTGGTCGGATGTGTCTTCAATTCCCGACTCGTACCTTTTACTTCTCAATGTGCAAAAGTGGAAGAAAAAACGTTTATCCTGTGTACGACCTTGCATTAAATGTGTAGATTTAAGCTAAGACCCGTGAAGTCATCACAAAGCCCTTTGAGAGTCACGTGCATTGAACATTAGTACAACTAAAAAGTTCTCATTGACCAACAAACATCACTGTGAAATAACAATATCGTCCAATTGCAATTTCGTCAGTAGTCTTCCTAAAATCGAGCATTTTGTGCCAAACCACTAATAAAAAAAAAAAATAATTAAACCGAAGGTGAAATCCTGTACGGACTGACCGAGCCTTGCACGTGGCAAATAAATCAATCAAACAACCAATCGTGAGTGCTTCATTTACCTGGTGTTTAAATTACTGAGCGTCAGAAGCTATACATAGCTACTACCATTTCTCGTTGGAACGTGACCCACAAGCAACAAGAGGCACGAGCGACTTGCAGCCTGCCAGCATGAACATAAGAGATGCATGGCATCAAGCAGATGTAGGTGCAGAGTCTTCAGTAATTAGGGGCCTCACTTTGTCAAGGTTCATCAATAGGAGCTTGCGGTGGCGGTGACATCACACGTCGCATCATCAGGAGGACGCAGGCCGCAGGTCACGACCTATACAGGCGGACCGGGCTTTGTAAATCCTCCGTGAAGCCCTCAGCAGTGGTGTGGTTAATTATAGCCTAACTTTTGGAGATAATTTATAAGGTCACACAGAGACTGGCTGCGAGTGACAGCCTATAGCTGAAGCAGCTGGAGGTTATGATCACGTGGAGGCATGTCTATAGTTCAGTTCAGGACCTCCTGTTTATGGGGTTTTTCTGAATATTGCTTTGGGTTTGTGGTGAAATGTCAGTATGACAATGCACACACACCTTTCTCAGTACATTTCTGCACGTGCAATGTTTAAATTATATATATATATATATATATATATATATATATATAGAGAGAGAGAGAGAGAGAGAGAGAGAGACAGAGAGAGAGACATATGCTTCTATTTAACTTAATAAATAAACAATACAGTATAATAACTATAACAGATAAATAACCAGTTGATATGAAGGCTACATGCTAACTCTGCAAAACATGCCTTCAACTCCTTTTAAAAGACTTTCCACTCACTGCTCACACTATTTCTGAACTTTATTTTATTATTATTATTATCATTCTTAACTGCACACGCGCACACAGGACATGTGTTTGTGTTTATGTGTAGCCTATAGATGTCGTTTAACAGACAAACTACATTTAAACTCACCTATTTTTATTCTTTTTATTCTTTTTTGCTCGTCTGATAATAAACACAAGCCTGTGTCTGCGTTCCCGGTGTTCAATTCAGTCCTGAGTTGTCTTTTTTCCCCCTCAGGCGATGAGCTGCTTTAATTAGCCGCGCTGCTAAAATCTCGTCCTCTGTCGTCCATGTGCTCCTCGACACACACGCGCGCGCGCGCGCCGCACGCACGCACACGCGCGCTCAGCCGCAGCGCCCCGTGACGTCATGGCTTCAAGTGGAAAGTGGAAAGAGGAAAAGATGGGCAATGGAGTGAAGACACTTTACACACAGGAGCTCAGTTCACGTAGCTCTCGGCATCATGGAGGCTCCATTGTTGAGTTGAGATTATTGAAGTGTTTTACTGAAGTGTTTGTCATTAAAGTGGGCCAGTTTGAAGCATGGTCACCCTTCTGGTCATGCCCAAAAGAAATGATGATGATGATGATGATGATGATGATTCATCTTCAACCACTTACTTCTTTTCAGGGTCACGGGGAAACCTGGAGCCTGTCCCGGGGAGCATCGGGCACAGGGCGGGGTACACCCTGGACAGGGTGCAAGTCCATCACAGGGCAAACTCACATACACATTCATTCATACACTACGGACACTTTAGACACACCAATCAGTCTACCAAATGTCTTTGGATAAAGGGAGGAAACCAGAGTACCCAGAGGAAACCCCCGCAGCACGGGGAGAACATGCAAACTCCGAAGACTCGAACCCCCGACCCTGGAGGTGTGAGGCGAACCCCTAAGCCACCGTGCACCCATGATGATGATGATGATTATTATTATTATTATTATTATTATTATTATTACTATTCCATTTTGTGTACCGCTTATCCTACACTGGGTCGCAGGGAACCTGGAGCTTATCCTAGGGGACTTGGGGCACAAGGCGTGAGACAACATAGATTTAGAGATGCCAATTTAGAGATGCCAGTCAGCACGTCATCGGACCGGGGAAGAAAACTGGGGTACTCGGAGGAAACCTCCAAAGCACAGAGAGAACAGGTAAACTTCACACACGCAGGGTGGAGGAAGAAATTAAACCCCCAATCCCAGAGGTACGAGACATCCGTCTCCACACATTATTATTATTATTAGTATTATTATGATTTACCAATGTCAGAAGGAAGCAAAATTGAACGACCCTAGAGAGAGAATAGTTTAAATAACAACACAAAAGCCCATTAAAATGTCTCTCGGAAATTTTATTTCTTCAGACTACATCCTCCATGCATCAGTCCTGACCCCATTTCTGGTTAACCGTTTGTGCAGAGTTTGATTAGTATTTCTCCCCAAATGGAGATTGGCATCCCAATAAAGTTACTGGGTCTAACCTGGTCACCCCAGTGTAAATGGTCGGGCTGTGCCCTTAGTGTTTGTCCTGTAATAAAATACATTACACTTCATTCTTTTAATTATATTTGGTATTCAGATTTAGTCCCTGCTTTGCTGTTATAATAAACTCCATTCTTCTGGGAAGGTGTTCCACTAGATTTTGGGGCGTGGCTGTGGGGATTTGTACTCATTCAGCCACGAGAGCATTAGTGAGGTCAGGCACTGATGCTGAGCGAGGACGAATGGTGCACATTTGGTGTTCCAGTTCATCCCAAACGTGTTCAGTGGGGTTGAGGTCAGGGCTCTGTGTCTGTCACCCGAGTTCTTCCACACAAACCTTGGTAAACGATGTCTTCATGGACTTTGTGCACAGATGCACTGTCATGCTGAAACAGGTTTATTTCCAGTGAAGAGAAAATATAATGTTAAAGCATACAAAAACATCCCAGACCAGTGGTCACCCACCCTGAGATCTACCTTCCTGCAGATCTACATCGCCAACCAAAATCAAACACACCTGTTTTAGCTGATCAAGAACCTCTTAAGGCAATGATTAGATTGGTCAGGTGGGCACAATTATAGTTGGAGCTAAAGTCTTCAGGAAGGTAGATCTCCAGGAAAAGGGTTGATGACCACTGATCTAGGCAATTCCGTGCTTCCAACTTTGTGGCAGAACCAGGTATGGGTGTGATTGTCAGGTGTCCATAAACCATTGACCATATGGTGTATAAGCCGTACTTCCATAGCTCTAACCTCAAATCCCTCACTCTATTACTCGTATACAATTCATGCAGACTTAATGGATCATATTTAGCACATTATAGCATATTAAGTATTCTGACTAAATCTCGAGTAACTTATTAGGAATTTTAGGACAGTACATGGCCATTCATTGTGCACAAAGAAGGTTGCACCACCAGTTAACAGTGTGCTGTTATCACCGTCTCTCCATCACCCTGCTTCTTGCCATTGTATCTCTAACACTCTGGATCAAGGTCCTGATATCAATCTGGAAGGTTCTAGAAGATCTTTATAGAGGTTGTGTGAAAAAACCATGCGCACAACTGAATTGTTGAACAGAGATTTTGCAATGATTAAAGGACTTCACAGGTCAAAAGGGTTAACGTGAGTGGTGGTGGTTAGTAGCTTTCCTTACACTTCATGTATAGGAAACCCAAGAAAATCACCAACTTGTTACAATTTGTATAGCTTATTTGGGATTAGATAAAATCTACTTTTTGCAGTTTTCCTTAAAGTGGTATTCTGGGAAATTTCAGCTCCTTGGTGAATACCTTGAGTAAAGGCCAAGTCCTTTAACGTTTGTTCCGTTAAACAAATGAGCAAGAACGTGTTCTTTACACCAGTGATGCATGGCTCAGAGCCTTTAAAAGGGTTCACTTAATGACAATGCAGCTTGAGCTGTGTGCATGTCTAATACATGTATCGACTTTAAGTAAAAACCCTGTAGTTAAATGGACAGGCTTTGATCCTATAGCAATAAACGGACAACTCTGTCCACCTTCAGTACAGGAATAACTCTTGAGCAGAAACAGAAAATCACTAGATGTTTATTACATGAAATAATCACGGATTTTACCTACTTCATTCCTTTGAACATCAAGCGCATGGACTGTTAGTAATGCAAACGTACTCAACCAACTCTGGACAAGCCTTCAGAAGACCACGGTGTTCTTGAGAAAAGGCGATCTTACTGCCAATGTAAACAGTATTATGTTCTGCTATATAACCGGTCTTCGTTTGTGGCTTTTTCTAGCTTGGAAATCAGAACTAATGCACTACAGGCTCATGAGGACTATGACATGACATTTAGTCTAAATTCAAGAGTTGTGGTAGTTAAGTTTCAGCATGACCATAGTGCAAGGCCAAATCTGCTAATCTAAACCAGTCAGTATATTTTAGTCTGAGACCAGTGAAGTTCTCGTGCTCATTAAAGTGGTAGGTCGGACTATTTAATGTATATTTATAATGATCAGAAACAGTTTAGAATAAGTTTGATAAAACATGTTTTATGGAATTAACCCCTAATTTGTCAACCGCAATACAGATCAAATATGAACAAGCAACTAAAAAAAAAAAAAAAAAAAAATCAAATAAAGACTAATTTTAGGCAACTGCAAGCACTGATTATATGGATAATTCAGGGTGGGTAGTCAACTAATTCTCATTCACACCACAGGAGAAATTAAAGTCCATTGACTCAAGTTACACACGGCATAGCAGCTAATGAAACCACACTGTTCAAGAGGACTCCTGCAATAGCTTGGTTTTAAGTCTTTGAGTAGAGCAGCGGTGTCCAATCTTATCCGGAAAGGGCCGGTGTGGGTGCGGGTTTTCATTCCAACCAAGCAGGAGCCACACCTGAATCCACCTGTTTAATCAGTGGATCATGGCTTTCAATGGACTCAGGTGTGTCTTCTGCTTGGTTGCAATGAAAACCTGCCCTTTCCGGATAAGATTGGACACCCCTGGAGTAGAGCATTAATCTTACCCTGAAGCAAACCGTGGCCAACATTGCTGCTTAAACCCTTATGAATAAGAAGCTAAACTAAAGTTTGTGGCAGGATAAAATGGTATTTAATATACTAAGCACTTTGAGACCAAACAAATCAGAATAATCCTACAGCATGACATTATGAAAGAGTGGGGCAAGTTCATGACCAGCTCCATTTCTGCAAATCAGGGAGCAAGATAGAAATGACTTCAAATGACTCCCAATCCAGCAGTCTGATTCATGCCAGATATTCCAAATTAAACCCAAGAGTTATCCAACCAGACCCCTAAAGTCAGTTCCAGCCTTACAGCACCCCTCCCCCCACCATTATTTATTCTCTTCCCAACCCAGCACACAGAAAGCTTCAGCAAATCAATACATGTTGCGAGACTTTTAACAGCATGTCAGAATTAGCCATCCATAATTGATCGCCTTAAATCAAGTTAACTTTATGACTCCACTTTCATCGTCAGATCGTTTTCAGGGAGACAATTAAAAAGGTGACTCCGCATAATTGTTAATAACCTACACTGTACAATTACAGGAGTGAGCATGTGCGAGTGGCTTTCATGAACAATCCAGATTGATCGAAAGAAAGACTATGCAAGTCAGACTTAGTCAAATGCAATTTATAAAGAAATGTATTTATGATTGACAAATTAATACAGTATCTTAATACATCTGGAGATATGTACAAAAATTTACAAAAGAACCCCAAAAAAAACTCTTAAGTTAAGACAAACAGTGAGTGGTACTGCTGTCCATTGCTAAATATAAAATTAAATACAAACAGTCCGAAACCTCATGTGAAACTGAGGCAGTGTAAATGCATTAAGGTCAAGTCTAGAGCCATGATGGGGTGCATAGAGTTCACGAGTCATCTCCGGGCAGCACCATCACAGTGAACAGAAGGGCTTTAACAGTCCCAGTCCAGAGCGCCTCAGGAGCTGCTCAGCATGCCTAGTCTCCTTTTTAAGTGCTCACACTTCTTCCTGAGCTGCTCCTTGGAGTTCAGGAGCTTTCGCTCTTCAGTCTGCAGGCCCACGATGAACTCCGTGGCCTTTTTTAAGATGACCACTTTGGCCGCCTTCTCGTTGTTGGCTACAGCTGGGACCTCGTCACGCAGCGCGAAGAAGCTCAGCTTGAGCTCGTTCCGCCGCTGCCGCTCGAGCACGTTGTGAGTCCGCCGCTTGTCGTTGTCCTCAGAGTCCGACGCTTTGGGACTCGCGCATTTGCGGCTCGCGCCGAGTTGTCTGTGCGCCCGCGCGCCGCTGTTATCCAAGCGGAGCCGCTTGACGGCGGGCTGCTCGTTCCGCGTGCACGGCTGCGCAGCATAGTTGTGCTGTTGGCTGGTCACGTGACACCGCTTCAGCACCACCGGGCTCGAGTCGCACTTCTTGGCAGATTTTCTTTTTTCTACCGTCACGACATCGATCTCCTCATCCTCTTCCTCGTCCTCCTCGTCATCATCATCATCATCATCTATAGTGGGGGGCGAGAAAAAAAGCTTCGTCAACTCCCAAGAAAAGCGCGCTCACCCTGAACAAAGCCACACCCACTCCGGTAAACGCCTGCATTCTGCTTACGCAGCCCAGACAAGCTCGCGCAGTCAAACTGCCGCAGGCCACGCCCCCCACACGCATGCTCTACTTTAACGCGTTAACATTTCAAACACCTCGTCAATATAATATCACAGTAATAATAATAATAATAATAATAATAATAAATGAAGTGTGTAATCAGGACTTACCGGATTCACTGTCGCTGCTGCTCCCGCTGTTAGGCGGCGTGTCCATCAGAGAGCTCTCACACTCCTTCAGCTTCACACCCTCCATAAGCGGGTAAGGAAACACCACTGAAGGATCTATACAGTCCGAAGCAGCGCTCACATGAACCTCTTGAAGATAGCCGGCATTTGACACCGAGTCCTCCGAGCACTCGCTTTTGGGAGTGGACGCTTTCCGGGCCGCTCGGAGAGACGCAAGCCGCTCGGACACCGCTCTCTCCAGCTTCGCCGCGGCCGAGAAGCCGCTCCACATGCAGTCCTGAATGATGATGGACTTGAGTAACGACTGCGACGAATCCGAGTCGCAAATGAAGCTCTGATTCACCGCGTCGTCCCCGAGGAACTCCGTGACCATCTCGAGCTGATCGGCTGTCGAAGGGAAGGAGCTGGAGAAGGACGAGCGCCGGCTCGGGGACAGAGGAGGCGTGGGTAGGAGCTCGAACTTCTTCCAGATGTCCTCACTGGGAGCCGGCGGCTGTCCGTGCTGCTCCTGCTGCTGCGTGTAGAAGTCCTCGTCCTCGGTGTCGAAGTAGAAGTAGGGCTGGTACGAGTCGTAGTCATAGTCGTAGTTCTTACTGGCCACGTTCAGCGGCATGATGACTGCCTTTAAACAGCAAAGAGAGAGCAGTCAGTTAAAGCCTCAGCCTCAGGGTCATGGTCACCTCTGCACCACTGACCTGACAGGGACAGTCAATCAGGTGTTTGCGCGAGCTCATTTGCATACACAGGACAGATGAACCAATAAACTGACAGCACAACTCCCAACAGCTGAGAGGAGATTAAAAACCCCCTCACAACTCGAAATGACCCTCGAGACACGTGGTGAACGCCCAAATGGAGCAAATCTCATTCATTACAATTCTCCTGAATTAATATGGTTAAAAAAAAGCGTTAAAATAACCACACGAGGGTCAAACAAATAACTGACACACACACACACACACACACACACACACACTCTAGTGTACTTACCGGAGCAGTGTCTGAGGACAAACACGAGAAATACAGCTTCAAACAGTCTCCTTGTTGAGTGAAAATAATCCCAGGGTTTAAAGGTCACCACACGGGTTTCTCTTGAACGTCTTATTTGAGTCAGAAGAGCGGGTTGGACTACAGTTTACAGCGCGCTGTGATTTCCCTCCACCGGTCACCATTCACTGCAAACCGAGCCCCAGCTGCCGGCCGCCTTTTAATCCTGCGGTGGGGGTTTTTTTTTACTGTGTATTAATGCGCCACACACACAGCCGTTTCCCGCCAAATGATCATGGCGTAGTAAAGCAAACTAATACGGAAATCGTGCTTTCTGTCATCTGAACTGTGCAGTAGAACTCAGCAAACGATAGCAGACGAAGACTTTCGATTTGTGCGATCGTGTCGATTTGGTAAAATGTCTCATAAGAAGAACTATTTTGTATCGCGTAGGTTTGAGTGCGTGATTCTGTTAGGGGCGGAGCTATGAGTGTTGAAAAGAGTAGTACTATCACAGACCCAATGTCATCGGGTTTGCTGACACTGTTCTGACATTTAACAGTCAGATAAATGTAGTGTGGAGGTTTGTAAAGTAATACATACCATACACCGTAATAATAATAATAATAATAATAATAATAATAATAAATCTGTTCATATTACATCTTTTGTACAAAAATATAATCGAGTAATTTACCTGGTGTGGTATTACATTGATGTCATAATCATAATCGTGAGTACGTCATACACATGGTCTGTTATGAAATTAGTGAAAGACTGATAACATTAAGACCACTTTTACTTCACCATTGCCTGTAATGTAAGCTTGAAGGAGATGAGAGATGTCCTGTGTAAACAGTGGTTGGGATCGCCCTCTACTGGATAAAGGTAGATAAACAACTCTGAATCTGATGTTGGGTCATTATTCAATGTTGGTGCACTTTCAAATGGCTTGAATTAAAGCTCTCTGTCTGCTCAATAATGGACTTGTGGTATTTAAAAATAAATAGCTTATTGGTGGTCACAATATTTATTTATGTGATGTATTAGAAGACAGCTGAACTTCCCCATCATTTCTTTTTGTGACAAATTTGATCTAATTAATAAGTTATTTAATAAGTATCAATAAGCCTTAAGTTCTTGATCAACTAAAACAGGTGTGTTAGATTTTGGTTGGAGATAAAAACCTGCAGGAAGGTAGACCTCCTCAAACAGGTTTGGTGACCACTGCTATTAACCTATTAGCAATGTCATTCATTCATTCATTCATTCATTCATTCATTCATTCATTCATTCATTCATTCATTCATTCATCACTTTAGTGAGAGCTGCTAACTATCTCAGGAACACTGGGAATGATACAGAAATATGATCCAGATGGGAGAAGCATTGCAGGACACTATTCATACATACATACATTCAGATTACAGCTGTAATAGACAATCCACCTGCAAATGTTTTAGGTAGGAGACTAAGAGCTGAATATCAATTTTAATCAGAGTAGCCAAGGACCACTCGGAAAGAGCTCCAGAAACACTTGGAGGCAGCAGGTGACATCGTCACTGAGAAAACAATAGCCACTGCTCACACTCACCCCGCAAGACTCCGTTACTAAAGAAAAGGCATGTCGAAGCTTGTTTAAAGTTTTCTACAACTCATTTGGACAAGCCTATGGAATACTGGGAGAGTGTAGTCTGGTCAAACGAGAGCTACATTGAACTTTTTGGCTGTTATACTGCACACCATGATTGGAGAAGAAATGTCACTGCACATCATCCTAAAAACACTACAGTAACAGTGAAGACTGGAAGCGTCATGGTGTGGGGCTGTTTTTCATCACATGGTACGGCAGACTTCATATAATTGAAGGAATGATGAATGGAGGCCTTTACCGGAAGATTCTTGAGAAGAATCCGCTGCCATCCACCAGGATGATCAAGATGAGACGTGGGTGGAGCTTCCAGCAGGACAATGATCCAAAGCATACAGCAAAGAAAACTCTCAAATGGTTTCAGAAAAAAATAAATCAGGTCTTAGAATGGCCCAGACAATCACCTGACTCGAATCTAATTGAACAAGTTTTAAAGAAAATATGTTTAGAAGAATGGGTCAAAATCATACCTGAATAATTTTATGAAACAATGCAAATCCTTTAAAAAAAAACTTAATACTTATACTGATTGTAATGGTGGCCAGTGGGCAAATGACAAGAGTGATAACAACCTTAAAAAAAACCAGTAAAGCAGGGGATTGTTTGAGATTTAGGAGGTAGTGGAGCTTCATTCATGAGTGTGAGTAGTTAGACAACATTCTTTAACCATTCATTCATTCATTCATTCATTCATCTTCATTAGGTGCTTTTCCCCTATGAGTGTCATAGTTGAACCAGAGTCTGTTCAAGGATGCAAGGAAACAAGAAAGCAAGGCAGGAATACACCTAATCACCACAGGAATTTTAGAAATTCGAAATGAAGACACTTCTATAAATGAAATTACTATTCATTATTATTCCCTATTATGCCATGCAAATTATGATAACTGCTTCTCATATTAATCAAAGCTTCTCTCTCTTACACGCCTCACTAATTTCAAAACTTGCCTAAATGAAATCCCATAGATCAATACTGATGCAGCTAGCCAATCAGGAAAAGAGGATTTTCTACTTGCCTTTAAGTCATATTACCTGCTTAAAAAATAAAAAAGCTTTAGAACACTCCCCATGTGTGTAACTGAATGTAGCTGAATATCAATACATTATTTGAAATGAACAGACATTGCATTCAAATTAAATGAAAACAAATACAGATATAGTAGATATCGATATTCATAGAGGAGATGCGCTATTTGTTTTTTTTCTAAGGCATTTGGTTGAGACTAGAGGTGTCTATCAGGACGGTGATCCTGCAGGACACAGTAAAATAATTGTGTGCATGGGAGCATTTACGGTGTTCATTCACTCATTCATCCTTAGTAACTGCCTGGTCAGGGTTACAATGGTTTAAAATAGGCTACAAGTTTGTTTATATTTTGGTAAATAAAACAAAGTGTATTGGTTAGAATATATCACGATCTGGTACACGATGTCACATATGTATCGTTGAGGCCAGTTATGAAATCGTATAAATGTAGCTGAAGTTGAGGAACGTATAATTACGAATCAGAGACAGAATTCACATGTAATGCTGACAGAGATGGCATTTATACCTCAGGAATTTTCAGGGTTTTATTTAATTAAATATGTAAATAAATCAAATATAAAAATTTGCAAAGGATAGGACCATTATCTATCCTTTTTTTTTTTTTTAATTATTAATTAAAGATGTTCTACTGTTCTGGAAGCAAGTAGAATTTTCCCCTAGGCGTGTTCAGTTTCCAAAGTCGTTTAAACTGAGTTTGTAGGTAAACTCCTTGTGCATTTATCTTCAGATACGAGTTTATGACTTTAGAAAATACAGTTTAACACAACTTCTACAAGTCTGTTTGTGATCATTACCTTTTATCAGTTAAAAACAATTAGATTTACAGCTGGGACTACCATTTGATACTATCACAAATGTGCTTTCTATGCGTAGAAATGTTTCTTACAGAGCCAAAGCAGAGGTGTTGGGAGCTGAAAACGTGAAACCGTTTACGAGATCGCAAGAGCCTTGTAGTCACACTAACTACGGAAACCACAACTGTATTAATAGTACATCATGACAGTATGCCCCATCAGCATTGGAGTTATAACCAATATATTTAACCGCAATGAAAAACATCAGGCATACTTTATATATTTATTAACTGAAACGTAATGTAAAACCAGAAGGAATTTAAAGTGATATATTTCGTCCAATAAGTGCAAGCATGTCATAAACACGTCAAGGGTTAGAGGGCAGCATTCCTGTTTCAGGTGAAGCCTCTTTTAAATGCAAACCAGATATTGCTCAAGATGTCCAAATGGCATGAACTAGCCTGATTTATACTTGCAAACAGATTACTGCCTTCCTCCCCAAGCATTCTTCTAAGAAGCAGAAGTATCCCCTGGCTGTGCTATCCAGTGTTTAGGGTTCCCTGAAGCGTGCCTTGACATAGAGCCATGTTTAGGCATGAGTAGAGCCAGCTGGGTGAAGGACAGCCTGAGGGAGATACAAGTATATTGCACTATGAGGGATCTATTAAAGGGTTTTGTCTCAGGTCCAACTGGGCAGAAGGGGAAAAGCCTTGACCCTTACTGCAGCTGTATTCCACCAAAGGCCATATTTTCAGTGCCATTACCAATCATCTATGGAGTTTTTCAGATATAATTATGTCTAGTATCTACCTAGTATCAGCAAGTTGTAGCAGCTGGAAAGGTGTTAAAAATAAAAAAACATCTGTCAGAATTCGTTGTGGCTGAAATCTATAAAGCAGGCAAAAATGACCAAAATCGATTGTTTCAGCCAGTAATGTACAGTCTCCGCCAAAAGTACTGGATGTTGTTTACCACAGCTAGATGTAAATATCATGAAATGAATACTGAAATTCTCAACTATTGTCTCATATTCATGTTTTAAACCCAAAAGGCTTCATCAAACCCAAATGGCTTCAATATAGACCAAAAAAATCAAAGAATTGGTGTTGCCATTCCAGTACTTTGGAAAGGTACTGTGCTTTGACATCCATTCATTAAGAAAATATTATTAATATTAAATATTACATTACTTTCTAACAGGGTGAGGAGCCAGTTTAACAAACATGGGGATGGTGGTAAGAACAGTCCATCAGCTTAAAATGATCTAAAAGCATGCTAGCTAAGTATGATTTTTATTCTCTCCACATGCTGAATGTCACACTGATCATGTTATTGATAGCTACATGTCGTAGCAAAATGGATATAATGCTAATCAATTCAATTTGTAATCAGAAACCGGTTGTATAATGCCGATAACGCTCCTGCTCCATCACATCATCATCAAAACGGAGAATCGCACTTACACAGATAACAGCGGACAGTTTAAAATGACTTAATAAAAAGACATTAATAAAAACACTTGGCTAACAGACAAATCTCACAGAATGCATGAGTTATTATTATTTTCCCACCAATGTAAAATTGAGTGAATTATGATGATGATGTTTGTGCTTAAAAACCCGCAAGTAACTGTGACCTCAGCTGAAGAAACTGAGAACACATGGATGATGCTGATCGTCAGTGATACCTCATTTGCCACTGTAAACTTCCATTTCTTTAAACAACAAAAAAAAAAGAACTCACTAATGATCTTTTTCTATAAGTACAGTGCCTTGCGAAAGTATTCGGCCCCCTTGAACTGTTCGACCTTTTGCCACGTTTCAGGCCTCAAACATAAAGATATAAAACTGTAATTTTTTGTGAAGAATCAACAACA
>JAFFST010045306.1:22692-39924 GCA_022414735.1 Noturus placidus
ACTTCATGATTGTGTCCCACCTGTTGTTGATTCTTCACAAAAAATTACAGTTTTATATCTTTATGTTTGAGGCCTGAAACGTGGCAAAAGTTCGAACAGTTCAAGGGGGCCGAATACTTTCGCAAGGCACTGTAGGTTAACTTAGGGCTTCTTTAAATGCAATTTTTCCACCCTTTTAGCTTTGGGGTTAAAACTTGTTTTAACTTGTGATTGAATTTGGTGTCTTATTTGGACATTTATCAGTGACTTAGTTTTCATGTAAGATGTTGAAATATGATCATGCTATGGGTTTCCCCAGGCTGCTACACACATATAAGCAGACTTTGAAAGAAATAAGAGTGGCGTGTAATAATAATATGGAGCGCCAAGAGTTACTCCAGGATAAGATTGGTGCTCAGGCAGGATGGCCAGTGTAAAAGTGTCTGTGTTAATGGATGTAGGTTCACACCCAGTACATTTTGTGCTCACATGACAGGGGTCATTGCACAACTTCAGGTACTCACCAGAGGGCACTGTTTCACTACAATGAGGATTTTCAAAAAAAACTCACCAACACCCCCCCCCAAAAAAATAGTCGGCACAAGTATATTTAGTTATCTTTAAGGAAGAAACATAATATTTAGAGATATATTTGCTAGATAACAGTAAATTAAAACACGACGTGTCCGTTCCATTATATTTACTGAAATGTTCTTTGGGTTAGTGACTTCATTTGCATCAGTGTCCAGAACAATTCTGCTGTTACACTGTCACCCTTTAATCATTGTGGAATAAAGCTGTCTGAACGTTTACTGTGCATTTCCTCTGCCTTGGATCACGCAGTAACCTTTAATATAAAAGGAGCATGGCCAGACATTGCTCGTCATCACAAACCAAATAATAATAATAAAAACAAACGAATGCTGGAATGCTGTAGACATCATAAATACTTGTGCAGAAATTTATCATTACAATAGTATAGGACAGGAAAGGGATGACCAATAAGACTTCATGGTGCTTACAGGGTGTCCCAAGAGTCTCCATACACAGGGGAAATTAACACTAGCAAAATGTCTTCCCAAATTTTTCATACCTAGTTTATATATATATATATATTTTTTTTTTCAGATGACATAAGAACAGAATGTCTAATAGAAAAAAATGCTTGAATGTTTTTTTTTTAAAAATACTGCAACAGACAACATCCTCCTTCCCTTTCCCACCAAATACAGACTTCACATCACCCATACAAAAAGGTACCAGAGTTTATACATCTATGACATTGCATATTAAAAAATAGTGCCTCTAAAATGGCCTGCACACTTCAACCTCTCGTCCCTCTGAAGCCATTTCGATATTCATTTACTCATGTTATTAATCTAATACACACTCCAACCTGATTAAAAAAAAATAATCTGACCATGTAAAGATGTATATTTGTGTGCGACTGTATAATTAACTCTATTTTAAACATTTATAGAATAAAAGATCTCAGCTGTGCAGCAACATTCGGGTTTAGAGTTCCGGAAAGTCATATCTTCTCTTTACTTTCTGCAGTGTATGCGAGATAAAAAATAACAACCAAAAGATGTTCACATTCCAAGAAGATAAAGTTTAGTGTGTGAGTGAGAGTGTGTGTGTGTGTGTGTAGTATTTTTGTATTTTCTTTCCACATCAGGGTTCATAAACGTTTAGGACGGCAGCACAGTAGAGCTCAGAGCATTGATGAAAAGCAGTTAACATGTGACATGTAGCTTTGGTACAAATCGATATCTTGACTGTCCGTCACGCAGAGATTCCCAACAACAGCTGCAAAACATCAACTGAGATGCACACACACACACACACACACACACACACAAACATGTGTGTGGTTGAATGACATTTAATACAATAGAAATGTGTGTACTTTCTGTCTTTCGTGATTTCAAACTACGGCTCCCTTTTCAAGCATACTCCATGTGCACACTGCACAGGTGGAAAGAACAGCAGCAGGGGGCAGTAAGCGATTAAAACACTGCCCTACAAAGCAAAAAAAAATCCCTGGACCCCCCCTCAACCTGTCCTCCCACAAGTACCGAACATAACCAGGAGGAATGCGCATGAGGCTGACGTCTCCTAAAAATCACCAGGTCACTCTTCTTCCTCGTCCTCCTCCCTCAGTTCAACGACGTCATTTATCCGGCGGCTAGAGCGCACCTCGTTCATAGGAGCCGAGTCCTCTCCCTCGATGGTCACCTCCCCATCACAATCTTTATTCTTTTTCTGGGAAGTGGAATATAAAAGGCATTTTGAGAACTGTCAAAACCTTGCTGAAAAATTAATCAGCCTGAAGGGTGTAAAAATGGAGGAGGGAGGAATGTTGGCTAAGGAGAACTGAAATTTAAAACCATGCTAATTACACATATAGTAGCTCGCAATAATATAGAGTGCCTTCCAGAATTATTGGCACCTTTGATAAAAAAATAAGCATATAAGTGGTGCTTGAAAGTTTTTGAATCCTTTCAAATTTTCTATATTTCTCCTTAAATATGACCTAGAACATCATCAGAAAAGTCCTAATATTTGATAGACAACTCAATTAAACAAGTGAGAGAACATTATTATGCTTAGTCATTTATTTATTGAGGAAAATGATCCAGATACAGATCTGTGAGTGGTAAAAATATGTGAACCTTTGCTTTCAGTATCTGGTGTGAGCCGCTTGTAACTCAATAACTGTGACCTCCAATAACTGTAAATAAATGTTTGGGGTAACTGTTGATCAGTCCTGCACATCGGCTTGGAGGAGTTTTATCTCGTTCCTCAGTACAGAACAGCTTCAACTCTGGGATGTTGGTGGGTTTCCTCACATGGACTGCTTGCTTCAGGTTCTTCCACAACATTTCTATTGGATTAAAGTCAGGACTTTGACTGTGATTAGGATCGTTGTCTTTCTGTATGATCCACTTTCTCTTGAGATTCAGTTCACACACAGATGTCCTGACATTTTCCTTTAGCGTTCACTGGTATAATTCAGAATTTACTGTTCCATCAATGATGGCGAGTTGTCCTGTTCCACATGCAACAAAACAGACCCAAACAATGATACCACCACCACCATGTTTCACAGACGTGATAAGGTTCTTATGTTGGAACGCAGTGTTTTCCTTTCTCCAAACATTTTCCTCAATAACGAAATGACCAAGTATAATATTTTGCCTCATTTGTTTAATTGGGTTGTCTTTATCTACTTTTAGGACTTGTGTGAAAATCTGATGATGTTTTAGGTCACATTTATGCAGAAATATAGAAAATTCTAAAGGGTTCACAAACTTTCAAGCAAATGAATGTAAATGAATATATAGAAATAACATTTGCAATAAGTGATGATTTGATGAATGTGTGTTATTCTTTCTAACCAACAGCAATTTGCCAACTATTACAATTTATTTCTTTATTTATGTTTTCATTTATTAATGAATGACACGTCAAACTTTTTAACCATTTATAGCTACATTTAATGTTATGGAATGACCTCAAAACGTCTAGGCACCCCTGTTAAAAAAAATCTGTTTTTGTTATGTAACAAATATGAAACCAAGATAAATCAAGTCAGATCTTTTCCCACCTTTAATGTGATGAAAAACATTGAAAAACAAATAGAAAGTTCTAGTGAATAAAAGAAAAAGAAAAAAAAAATGTTGCACGTTATTAAAGGTGAGGAAATGACTGGAGATGAAATATTGTATGCTGGTTGAATTTTTGACATCACAAAAACCTGAAATTTTATCAGGGGTGTGTAGACTTTTTAAATTTTGTCTCAAGTGTCTTTCCTTTGCTCTCTCCCTTGAAGTAAAAAAAACCCAAACAAACAAACAAACAAACAAAATGCAACTCATCACGTTATTGAGAAACCAGATATGCAAAGTCCTCTGTCCTGAAAATGTACTGTACTGACTCCTTCAGTAAATGTTAAACTCCTTTTAGAAAGCCTCACCAAATTAAAGATTACTTTTCTTAGTTAAATAAAGATGCATTTTTTTAAAAGTTCATTATTAACAGTTTCTGACTTGTGAATTCAACAGTCCTGAGAAACAACAGGATATATATTTTAAAGAATGTTTTGCTGCAAAACCTTTCCTTTTTCAAAATATTTTTAGGAACACAGTATAATACTGGGAAGGGATTACTGGCAAGATGTGGGAAATCTTCCTTTGAGATTCTAATCCATGTTGACATGATTGCATCACGCAATTCCTGTAAATGTTTCAGGTGCACTTTCATGCTGTGAATCTCCCGTTCTACCCCATCACAAACATTGGATTAAGACTGGGAAGGCCACTGAAGAACACTGATATCATTGTCATGTTCATGAAACCATTTTGCTTTGTGATGGTGCAATATCATGCTAGAAGTAGCCATTATAATATATACAATACTCAAATAGACTGCGGCATTCAAGCGATGCTTGATTGGTTTTAATGGGCCCAAAGTGTGCGTAAATTTTTTTCCCTATTCTGATGGTTGATGCGAACATTAACTGAAGATGCTGGCCCGTATCTGCATAACAATCTGCCACGTGATTGGTTGATTGGATAATTGCACGAATGTGTAGGTGTACAGGTGTTCTTAATAAAGTGCTCCGTGAGTGTATGTGAACATACTACACCAAGCATGTGTTGAGCATTGAGCTTGGCCTTCATCAGTTCTACTTTCAGTAGAACTGAGTGGCAAAACACATTCAAAGCTCAAGTCACCCTAATTTCTCCATCTGGGGATTAATAAAGGATTATCTTATCTTATTAGTATTAATAGACACTAGGACATGGGTGAGCAAACTGGCTTTAAGTATAGTTAATGAAATCAAACGAGGCCACGGGACAGAAATTACAAAGGACAGATCTGAAATAGCGAGAGTATGAGGAGTACGATCTCTTATGATGAGTAATTCTCTTAAGATTTGGTGGTACCTCACCTGCTTCCTGTAGACATAGCAGGCCGCAATCGCTACCATTGTAGACTCTCCGAGGAAGCCAGCTAAGAGAGATCCAACCCCCAGAGTAGCTCCATGCACCCTGAAGTGTACACAGCTTGGAGTTACTAACAGCACTGAAAATCTCAAGGGTCAAAGTTTAAATCAAGAAAGCTGTAGCACTGTGATTGGTGAACAAGCGCCAATAGTCAACTTGTTCAATTTGATCAATAGCCTGTTCAGTGACGATACAATTGACATTATATGAGGTACAGTAGAAGAATGTAAGACAAAGAAGTACTGGTGTTATGTGTAAACAGCAGAATGGCACTCTCTCATTGGAGTGCAGCATTATTCTTGAGAAAGGTGACACTAAAGTAGAGAGAAAAACTACTCTGTATGGGTAATTTATTAATTAACACGGATGACTACTCAACATACATTCAAAATGAAAACTTGTACGTCTTAATGTAGTGACAGTGGTCATTCACAAATAGTCTGACCAGTGATGAAACTATTAACTCAATACTACTATTACAAAATATGTTGTGGAAATGTTGTCATTTAAATATAATTATTTGTAAGACTGACGCTGATTCACTGTGTGTTCATTCATTCATATTCAGGAACCGCTTCATCTGGTTCAGGGTTGAGGTGGATCCAGAACCTTTACTGGGAATACTGGGTGTGAAACGTGAATACACCCACCATGCACACACTCATTCACACCTAGGGGAAATTTAGCATAGCCAATAAATCTATTAGCATGGACACATTCAAAACTACACAGAGAGTAGCCAAAGCTCAGGATTGAACTGTAGTCCCTGGAGCTGTGTCTATATATTCTCTGGACCTTCATGAGTGTTTAAGAAGGAAAGAGGGGGGTGTTGTGTGAGGTGGATATCAACCATGGTATGGTGTAATGCATAGCGAAGGTCCCTTATATTCCAGTACACACAATTTTTTTATTTTTATTTTTTATTTTTGATCTTATACCACAACAATCTGGCAACATTTACAATTTTAATGCGTTAATGAACACCACTTTAACCATTTAAATTTGTGGAATGTCTATGAGGCAAAATAGTCTATAGCATTTGTTCACTTACTCTCTCTTTTCTCTTTCATGAGGATAATATAACAAAGAATGCAGCTTGTCAAGAGAAACCTGAAAGCGCAAACATCCTTATTCAACGCTTTACCAAATCAACACTTAGAAGTTTTTCTTGCTAAATAACACATTTATTAATCTATTTTTTTATTAGCCTTTGATCCACCAGACAACTCCCTGTGAAAGAGCTGTTACTATAGAAACACTAATGTGTTAGAACAAGCACATAAACCTATCATTTGAATTATAGCTGGAGTATTTGTCAGAGCTGTGTTGTAGAAAATTAAAACTTTCTGACCAATCAGATACGAGAATTCAATAGCAGTGTCTCTGTGCTTAGTTATAACTGAACAAGCTGCCTTTGTTTTAATTTGTTTTTTTTATTCGTATTTACCTAAAAAAAAAAGAGAGTTTGGTGAGAGAACATATATTAAGTAATAACAGGGATTAACTTTGCTGACATTCCACAAACATTAAATTTTTCACGACATGCCATTCTTTAACCCTTTCTCTCAGTACACTGGCGTTCCAGTCCTGTTGACGTTTGATAAGATATCAGGGAAAGGAAACTTTAGTTAGCAGCACTATGTGGTCACAAATGTTCATTAGAAGTACAGAGAAAAGCAGAATAAAGGCAGGAGCTGGCACTCACCCCATGTAGGGCAGCACGATGAGGCTGGTGATGAGAACGATGATTCGCAGCACAGAGCTCGGAGCCAGGACGAAGGTTTTCTTCAGGGTCATGAGCCATCCAGTTAGGTGAGCACGCACCGTCACTTTTCAAACAATAACAATAAATGCAGGTCATGCTGAATTATACCAAAATTAGCTCAAATTAGACAGACTTATTGGACAGAATAAATACTGCCATCAGGTTGAAGCTTGCTGGCCATTTTTATTACCAGTTTTAACACAAAGGCTTGCAGAAACTACAGAGGTGGGTTAGCAAGCTGGTTTTACATGATCCACTATTAATGAGATCAAATATATCCAAATATATCCAAACAGGCCAAGGACACATACAAATATTATGTACATGTTCACTCCACTACTTTAATAGAAACACCAGGACATTCATTCAAATATCCATTATCAGCCAATCATGGTGCAGTATCACAATGCATACAACCATGCAGGTACAGATCAAGAGCTTCATTTAATGTTCACGTCAAACAGCAGAATGGGAGAAAACGTGTGATCTCTGTGAGTTTTACCGTGGGATGGACCGGTTAACAGTTTTGATATAGAATGGTGTGTAAAACAAAACAAAAAATCCTGTCATCAAATAACCATTCTTTACAATCAGACGACGTCAATCAGGCGATATCGGATCTTTGGAGTTTTGTGGGTACGAAGATGCTTTTTCTGTTCTAAAGTGTGGTTATTTGAGTAACCCCCCCCCCCCCCCACCCCAAGTTTAAGGTTTGATGTGAATGTTATCTGTATCTGCATGATTTTATGCATTGTGCCACTGCCACATGATTGGCTGATTGGATAATTGCATGAATGTGTAAAGCTGTTCCTTTGGTCATTATAATCTCATCACTTTATTAGACCTTAAACCTATGATATCTTCTCCAATCCCTTGGCCTCTCACTGTGTAGCGCTCTTCCCTCAGACAAGATAGTACAGTTACTAATGTGAATCCAGGCATATACAGTAGTGCTTGAAAGTTTGTTTTTCTACAGAATTTTCATGACCTAAAACATCATGAGATTTTAACAGTCGATTTTAAAAGTCCTAAAAGTAGACAAAGATCCCAATTAAACAAAAGAGACAAAATATTAAACGATCATTTATTTATTGATGAAAATTATCCAATATTACATGTCTGTGAGTGGCAAAACTATGTGAAACTTTAGGATTAGCAGTTAATTTGAAATTAGAGTCAGATGATTGCAATCAATGGGATGACGATCGGGTGTAACTGAGCACCCTGTTTTATGTAAAAAACAGGGATCTATCATAGTCTGATCCTCACAACACCTTTGTGGAAGTGTATCATGGCATAAACAAAGGAGATTTATGAGGACCTCAGAAAGTGTTGAAAAAAAGAGGCTGGATTAGATTACAAAACCATCACTAAAGAATTTGGACGCCACCAATCCACATTCAGATAGATTGTGTTCAAATGGAGGAAATTCAAGACCACTCTTAGCCTCTCCCAGGAGTGGAGACCAACAAAGATCACTCCAAGAGCAAGACATGTAATAGTCTGCGAGGTCACAAAGGAACCCAGGGTAACTTCTAAGCAATTAAAGGTTTCACTCACATTGACTAATATTAATGTTCATGACAGGGATGCAGGTAGAAAGCAACTGCTCTCCAAAAATAACATTGCTACTATTCTGTAGAAGATCACAGGGACAAGGCTAATGGAAAAATGTTCTGTGGACGGACGAGACCAAAACAGAACTTTTTGGCCAAGCACAGATATGTAATATTGGACCATTTTCCTCAACAAATAAGTGATCAAGTGTAATATTTTTGTCTCATTAGTTTAACTGGATTCTCTGTATCTACTTTGGGGACTTGTGTGAAAATCTGATGATGTTTTAGGTCATATTTATGCAGACATATAGACAATTCTAAATGGTCCACAAACTTTGAAGCACAAGTGTGGGTACCAGGAAAGGATCTGCAATAGAAAGCCTAATTTTTGGTTTCCTAAAAGACTTTCCGTTCCTGACTCTTTTAGCCACAATGAACAGAACAATAATCTTCTACCACAAACATCCTTCCATGTGATGCTAATATTTATGGTGGATTTTTTTTTTGCTCTCCGTGAATAAAATAATTAAAAGATCCACCAATCAAAGGTGCCTTTAGGATAGTGATTTTCAAACGTTTTTGTCAGATGAATCCCTTGAGACTGCCATTAAGTAAAAAAAACAAAACATTTTAATAAACAACAAAGCTTTATACTTAAAATGTGAAATATATTAACGCTTAACTTGAAATAATATCTTTAATATTTTATGTGACTTTGACATTTCTATCACAGTCTTATGAGCTGGGATGCTTCTTTCTATAGCATCATTATAAACAATCTTTCTGTCCCTCATTGTGGTCGAATGCAGTGTTTTCTAGTGGTTGTTATGCTCCTTAATAACTACATTACTCTCATTTTGGTCTCCGTGATGCAGTTTTTGGTACAAAAGCGATTGTATTTTTAAGTATTTTTCACATATGTAGCAAAGAAATAAGAAATAAGAACAAAATGTGTGATCACTGATTTTTTTTTATTTTACGATATCATACTGTCTGATGGGAAAGCACTTTTATTTCTCTCTCACTGCTTTGCCCTATGCCCTCTACTTACGATTGTCCTTTAAAAGTGTTAATTATAAACCATTGCTCCTTACAGAATGGCCCCCCTGACAGCAGCGAAAGGTTCCTGCTAAACTTTCACCAGTGAAGTATTACATAACACCATTACATACTGCTCATCATGAATCAAACAAATCCCCTACTGCTCCTCTCACTCAGGTTATCCCCCAGGGTTATGTACTAGGTTCTTACTGTTCATAATTTACGTTCTCTCACTAGGTCAGATCAGCAGTCATCGTGGTCTCATGCTGATGACACCCAGATTTTTACATCCGCACGTTTTTGATGAAACACATGCCATCAGCTCATCAGCTCATCAGTATCCATGATGTAAAAATTTGATTAAAACAGTAATTTCCTCAAATGAGATCATGATTTCTGGGCCACAAACACTTATAGAAAAGTCTGCACCGCCTGCCTGTCTCATGCCGTATTAAGTTTAAAATCCTTTCCTGACATACAAAGGTCTCAATGTTCCGGCACCTCGTTATATAAGTGATCTCCTGCACACTTCGTTCTTCTGATTCCACATTGTTTTCTGTCCCTAGATTTCCTCTATACACTTTTGGTTGGAGATCCTTCAGTGTAGTTACACTTAAACTGTTGAACTCTCTACCTCAGAGCCTCCGTGACTTCCATCTCCTCTATTTCTATCTTTAAATCTCAGCTTAAAAGCACATCAGCGCATTATCGGTCTATTACTGATTGATGTTTTATTTCCGCCTTTCGTAACTGATACTGTAACTTCTGTTGAAATATATTGAATATTAAATGTACTTTTTCCTGTTAAATATATACGGAGTGTAAAGTGTCCTTAAGCCCGTGGAAAATCGCTATATAAATAAAACGTATTATTATTATTACGTGTGAAGTGACCCAGTTGCTCTGAGGGCAAACTCCTGGTGCGCTTTCGTAGAATCCATAACTGACTTTATGTGTATACGGATATACGCCCGTGAGCGTGTGTACGGAGTGTACGTTCGGTGCTTTACCTGGAATAGGAAAGAAAGAAAAGATTTGTAATGGGGCAACACAGAGCTCAGCAAAGGCATGGTCCACGCCTATGATGTCCACCAGGATGCGCTCAGAGATGTGTGGTGTCCAGAAAACCACGAAACAGAGCTGTACAACAGAAACACAGATGCACAATAAAACGCTACGAAGTTAATTTCAAATTTTGCCATTATTAATCTTGAGAACAAAACTTGAAGCACCATAGAACAAACCTTCACCAGCAGAGCATAAAAGCTGCTGCTGCTGATGATGATTTAATGTAGCTTTATGTTTAGTAAAATTTCCTTTGATTAAGTGGCACATGACCAGTCACATGAACCAGCTGTCCCATAATGATGGCATGCAGAGGAATAAAGTTGAAATCCTATTGTTGATGATGCACTTGAGTTATTTTGTTTGGGATTTTTTCCCCATTAATTCATCACCTGTAACTTCTTTATCCTAGTCAGGGTAGATCCTGAAACACTATGCAGGAGTGTAGCTAGGAGGGATTACAGGTTTTTAACTATTTTATGGCAGATCCCAATGCTTACTCGTGGGTGTTTAATATAAAACACATTCAGCTGATTATATGTGTGTGACATAACATGTTTTGTACACTAATTGTGCTATAATGACAATCATAAAAAGGTCAACTGAGTCATTACTACAATTTCATATTTAACTGCCCAAAATGTCAAATGAACGCACCCTTAGTGTTTTTTTTTTTGTTTTGTTTTTTTTAAAGCATTTTATTGGTGATCAGCTGCTATGGTGAGAAACAGGATTAACTGGTATCATGCGAGATCAACATAAATGAATCAAAAACAAAATTGGGACAAAATAGCTCAAGTGTAGCATATGACAGGATTCCATCTCCCACATTTTACCACATAATATTTGCAACAAAAAAAATGGTTTCCAGCACTACTGAAACCTACTACACCAACAGCTATGTGTGGGTCTATATGTACATTTAATCTAAGCACTCCCAATTCTGGCTCTCAGAAACCATCAGCTCATCGCGGTCGTCAGTATTTCCAATAACAACTTAAAGTGCACAGTTAATTGACACACACTACTTCTACTTCACTTAACCATTTTATTTATATAACTAGTAGATTACTGGGCAGGTATATCTAAAAATATTAAAGTCAGCTGTACTGGTAATATCACAAATAAATAAATAAATAAATAAAAATCAGCACTTGCTTTGCTTCACCAAACTTAAATCGAGTCCAGTCGCCTTGACTTGTCTAAGCTCTTTGTAGCTCTACTGTAGTATACGCTCTGTGAAGTAAGAGCCCTATGAGCAACACCGCGGAAAATATCTGGAAGCAAGCGTTCCTGACGCATAAGAAAACGTTGTTTTTGCCTTCAGGCTCAGTAAAATGTGTTTGGAGCACACCTTAGAGAGAGAAATAAATGGTATAAAAAGTTGTACACGGTAGAGAAGGTGTTGCTGTAAATCAGTGGGCCATCAGGCTGTGGTCCAGATGCAAATTCAGGAAAATATTTCAGCAGAGCAAACTGAGTACAAATACTGTAGCAGCGTGATCGACACATGAGATTAGGAAACTGGGTGTAGTTCAGAGGCTTCAGTTTTCTAAACATTAACCAGAGCGGCTTCTGTAGCAGATTCTCTGTTGCAGCCAGTCACATGATTTACGTCAATTATTTACATCAGACCAGAGACGAGCTAAGATTACTTGACGTTCTTAAAGACATCGCAGCAGGACACGCGTGTATGAATGAAAATCTTTTGAATATTCAAAATATGCCTACCTGAAACGTTTAAAAGTCTTGAATATACAGTTCAATAAATATCAGACATAAATATAGCACACATACAGCACAGCTGTAAGTGTATGTGTGTTTTGTACAGTATTTGTGCTATGATGATGATCATAAAAGTATTTCCAGCACTTATGAAACCTTCTACACCAACAAGTGTGGGTCTATCTGTACATTTTATCTAAACACTCCTAATTCTGGCCCTCAGAAACCATCACCTCATTGCAGTCCTCACTATTTCCTCCCTTAACATCTTAAAAGTGCACAGTTAACTGACCAGCAAAAGTGGTTGACACTTTGATACTACTTCTACTAAGACGATACACAAATATCATGTTATTATAAGATCAAAAATCAATACATAGTAGTATAAAAAAAAACAAAAACTGAGGTCCAAACGTAAGGTCAGAAAACGGAGGGCTTCACGTACATAGATATGCATTTTAGTTACCCTCTGGGGTCTGAGCAGCGAACTGACACCTTGGCTTTTTAAAAGAAAAATAAACAACAGCTAAACGATCGAAACAATGTTTTTAAAGACCAGTTAATCAAATAGTTATTAGATGTCTCATTTATTTGTCGAAAGAGGTAATGTGACGCACTAGTGTCAAACAAAACACTTCAGATTGCCTTATTTATCGCCATGAAATAATCATTAATGGTTTAGCATTAAATAGTAATGGTTAATGCCAATAACTCGTACAAGTAGTTAATCCAGACCTTTGAAGGAATTTTATGTAAATGAACCATTACAAATTTGAGCCAAATACCCCTGCTGTAAATGATGAAAATTACACAACTAAGAATGAACCGAGTAGAACATATTGGAATCGATGAGGCACCTCAGATGAGGCTAGAGCAGGGGTGGGCAATCGTATCCGGAAAGGGCCGGTGTGGGCCTTTCAGAAGACACACCAGAGTCTATTGAAAGCCAAGATCAACTGATTAAACAGGTGGAATCAGGTGTGGCTCCTGCTTGGTTGGAATGAAAATCTGCACCCACACACACACCGGCCCTTTCCAGATAAGACTGGACACCCGTGGGCTAGAAACATCTTTAGCACCAATCTTAAACATCTTTAGTCCAATCATCTGAATTTACTGTAAGTGCTATTATCAGATGCTGCTGATTAGCATTAGTGTGAATTATACAACAGTTAGTTACGGCCCATGAATCTGATTGGACGAATGCTTATATTTAGTATAACTAAATTTAGAAGACGTTTCACTGTTTTTAATCACTCCTCTTGTGTGTATCTGCCACATTAAATTCCAATTCTAACAACAGTTTTGGTACATTGAAACTGTTACTACAGTCGAGATAGCATCATCGGTTTTGAGCTGTGTTGCCTTTCTTCTTATGCTGAAGCGGAGTAAAATAGTCATACAGAAGTGTATTAGACGATAACGATCATAAACGTCAGGATGTCTTCAACTAAATAGGCCTCTATCCTTATTCCAGTCTCCTCTTTTTTGTTTATATGTAAATATTACACTCTGTCAAATGGCAATGGAGTGCCGTAGACATGCCTGTGCGTAGTAGAGATGCAGGTTGGGACATGATAACTGGACTCAAGTCAATGATGTGAAGTAAATTGTAGAGTTCCTCTGGCTCCATGCGTTAGGAGCAGGTGCAGTATGAATACGACTGATGTACAGTTTGTATGCAGAAGTAATTTACGAAGACAGCATTTTGACTTTAACATCAGCTTCACACAGAAGCCACAATCAGGACGAGCAGGAGGAGGAGATGAGGGCGAGGGTAAAGCAGCACTTACTGTGATCGACAGAGCCAAACAGACAAACGTGAAACGCTTGATGTGCGACTTGGAGACAGTCGTACCAAAGTTTGCCAACTTATTGCTTGGGTTGTTCTAGGAGAGGGAAGAAAGTTGTAAAAAACACATATTTTTAAAATTGTTAAAAATGGTCATTAAGTGCTATACAGGCTCAAGCGTCGATATGAACCCTGGTTTAATGCCGTCCATCTTTGCCTGTGATGTGTCGTGTGTCTGTGTTTGCTGAGGCAGCATGACGCAGATGTCTTAAACTAGTCACGCAGAAGTGAAGCACAAAGATCAGTAGAAGATAACGATCATAAACGTCAGGATGTCTTTCACAAAGTGAGCCTCTATCCTAATTCCTCTGCCTTCTCGGTTTTGTTTATCCATAAATATTACATGCTCTCAAATGGCAGTCGTGCACCATAGACATGCTGGTGCCTACAAAAGCAGCAGAGGTGGAGGCTGGGAAAATTCCACTTTTCATGGTAAAAACAGGTGTTTTCGGAGGTGGATATTGTCACAGGAATGAATTCCTCCACCTACTCAAATGCTAAACTGGTGCTTTAGTTTGGCACCCAGAGCATACTGACTTACACCGAGTGCATGAAAGAGTACGATGGATAATAAGTATTGTACATAGCCAGAAGTTATAATTGACATGCTTATACGTCTTCTGTTTTACTTTTTTTTCCCCTTTACCTTCCGGACGGAGTAAAGAAAGCCTTACCTTGTCAAAGGCAGGATAGATAACACGGAGTTCAGTCAACCACCCGTAGGGCATGTGACCCACAGGATATGTGGCTGTCAAAACTGCAACTGCCTAGAAATAAATACAGACAAAGAAATGCTCTTATTAAGATGTCTAATAATGTCACAGTATTTCGTAATTTAGCAATCAAACTAACAAACTTCAGGGTGGCCACAGTTTGGTTGAGTGCCCTCCTTCTACTTTAGAAAATAATCACACTTAATTGTTTGAAAGGTCAGATATCTGCATTATGTAAACACTTTGTGGCCAAATCTAAAGAACTAGTTCATGGCAGACTTCAAGCATGAAGGTTCGATCTGCAGGTAATCAATTGTAATCGATTTCCACAAGAATAGAAAAACAAACCATTTCTGATTGGTCAAATGGAAAAGGACTGCATAACAGCCATATCATAAAAACTGATGATAAAAAGACAGATATTACAAAACAGAAACACGTGTGCACCACAGTGTCCTTGTATTTACATGCAGAAAGAGAGATTTGTCACCCTTTAATAATCCCTGAACTCTCTAGACCAGTGGTTCCCAAACTTTTCCAGGGCGAGGCCCCCAAATGGCATTAACATTTGACTGAGGCCCCCCTTTTGCAAGATGTCTTTAAAACACAGTTAAAATACAGACTTCTGAATATATCCCCCTTTTTATTAATAATCACATCAGGAATTGATGTATGTGTGTGTGTGTCTGTGTGTGTGTGGTAGTCTGCGAGTGAGAATTTATTTTTCACACCAAATTGTTGAGGCCCGACCGGCGCCCCCTGGCGGCCCCCACTTTGAAAACCACTGACGTAGACTAGCTATTTCACAATTACATGACCTGAAAATAACAACGCTCATTACATTTGACACAACAGCTCACAACAGCTCAGGTCACCGGTGTTATATGGTAATTACAGAGCTGTAAAAAAGGCATAAACTTATTTAATGCATTCGGCTGCCATCAAGCATCATAAATTCAGTGGCACTTGAGAACACAAGTCACAGAATAAACATCCATTAAGAATTAGAAGTGGGATCAACATCGTGTGTGCTGTCACGTACGCGTTTAAAGCTAGAGTCTTTCCGTGCCTTCTGAAATACTGAAATAGCTGAACCTTTCAAACCTGATCATAAAAAGAGAGTGTCGACAAATTCTGCTATTCATCGGGTTCATTTATTCGAACTCAGGTCTGTGAATGTCAACTTGAGCCCAACATTTTAAGAACCTGAGAAGAAAAAAAAAAGCTTGAATTACACTTATATAATCAAAATAAATATCAATAGTAATCATTATAGGAAAAAGTGATAGCTGGGGGTTCGAATTCGGGTTCGAATGGAGTAGGACGCGAAGCTGGAGGCTCCTGCTGATCTCGATTAAAATTTTTATTAATTTGCGCTTTTTGGTCATATAATATACTTTAACTTATTTTACTCCTTATCTTTGCTTATAATTTGAATTTTTTGGCACGTTAAAATGTCTGGAAAGAATACTAAAACCCGAGGACGTATTCAAACACGACTGAGGCCAAGTGCGCGCCGTGTGCGCTTCCTCCTCTCCCCCTGAATCCGCGCTGCCGAGCCGTGACTTTGATCTCTCTGCACTCAAGCTTGAGCTGCTGGCTTCATTGAGGAAGGATATCGCTGATATTTTTAATACGGAGCTCCAGGAGATTCTCAAGGAAGCGCTGTCTGCTATCCAGCTTGACCTGCAGGCTGTGAAAACACAGCAGGTTGATGATAAAGTTGCTACCAAGGCTACCATTTCAGCATTGAGGGTACGGTTGTGGAAATGGAGCACGAGCTTACACATGACATAGCACACATGAAATCTACCATCGAGTCTCTCACTGAGACCGTGACTCAATTACAGAATAAATGTGAGGATTTGGAGACGAGGTCACGGCGCACTAACGTTCGAATAATTGGAGTTCCAGAAGGTTCTGACACAGCTGCTGTAGCGGCCTTGTTAAAAGAGGCGTTTGGTCTGGAGAAGGAGCCGGTTTTGGACCGGTCCCACTGGACCCTTCAGCCGAAGCCCAAGCCTGATGAACGACCACGAGCTATTGTGTGCAGATTCCACTATCACAGTGAATGTGTTGATATTTTATGCCATGCGAGAGCGCTCCAGCAGATTAAAGTGAGGAATTTGATTATTTCCATTTTCCCTGATTACACACCTAAGATAGCCCGGGCTCGAGCTGCATTTAATGAGGTTCGGCGTCAACTTCGTGATGTAGAGGGCGCTCGGTATGGAATACTTCACCCAGCTCGGCTTCGCATTACACATAACGGTGTCCAGAAGGACTTTATTTCAGCGGAGGAAGCAGGAGAATATGTGAAACTCTTGATATCAGGATGAAGTGTATCACCTACACAGCGGCTTTTATTTATTTATTTATTTATTTTTAAAAGTTAAGGACATTGTATCTGTTATTATGCGCAGACTGTTTATCAGATTTGACGTCAGTAGAGAATTTCTCTTACTGAAATGTTTAGTTTTGGTAAGGGTTGGTTAGTTCAGCGTTCTTTCCGAGAGGTTGT
>JAFFST010045307.1:8349-21814 GCA_022414735.1 Noturus placidus
GACCATGGTATCCCTGTTCTTAATTGGCCAGTAAACTCGCCTGACCTTAACCCTATAGAAAATCTATGGGATATTGTGAAGAGGAAGATGCGATACGCCAGACCCAACAATGCAGAAGAGCTGAAGGCCACTATCAGAGCAACCTGTGCTCTTTATAACACCTGAGCAGTGCCACAGACTGATCGACTCCCTGCCACGCCGCATTGCTGCAGTAATTCAGGCAAAAGGAGCCCCAACTAAGTATTGACTGCTGTACATGCTCATACTTTTCATCTTCATACTTTTCAGTTGGCCAACATTTCTAAAAAATCCTTTTTGTTTATTGGTCGTAAATAATATTCTAATTTTCTGAGATGCTGATTTTGGGGTTTTCATTAGTTGTCAGTTGTAATCATCAAAATGAAAAGGAATGAACACTTGAAATATATCAGTCTGTGTGTAATGAATGTATACATTATACTAGTTTCACTTTTTGAATGGAATTACTGAAATAAATCAACTTTTTGATGATATTCTAATTATATGACCTGCACCTGTACACATTACACCAGAGCACTGATGAATCCTCCAAACTGACTGCATGGATTCATTTTCTATACCAGCAGCTCAGACACTACTTCCTGTATTTCAAATGATGTGTTTATATGAACACACCAAAACTGTGTCTATTAAATTATCCATTCTATAGCAGCTCAGTAACAGCGACTTGTATGGCAGTCACACCACATGATCAAGGCCTAATAGTAAACAAATTTTTTAATGTTTTTTAAAAAATTTTTATTTAGCAATGAGGTTATCTGTAAGGAGAAGTTTATTTAACATTTTTGGAAGAACAACAGGAAGTGACAACAGGAACTCACTTGTCTTATGGATTTCCCACGACTTTAATTGCAAATATAAAAGTTTTTTTTTCTTTTTTTTAAAACACAAAATGTCATTCATTAATATGTTTGAATTTTAATCCTTGGCAAATTGCTGTGGTATATTTACTGGAATAAAACAATATACATCTGTAGGAAAATAATACAATCATATTGGGTTGTATCACACCTCACCTGAATGAATTCTTTCAATAGAACAGCACACCCTGTTGTGTTTTATCAATTACTTAACGGACATCTCAAAGATATAAAATGTTTTGTACAATTTCACACTGCTACGAGAGATATTCTGTCTGTGCTATATCGGTTTCTTTGAAACTCTGCAAAAGAACATTTTTGTGAGCACATTATGGTCACATGATGTAATGGGCTGGTACAAACTAGAGTAAATATTAAACAAGGGTGGCTACAGCTGCCAACAAAGATCCTGAACAAGCCCTATATGACACATGTCTGCAATATAGGTGGGTCTTTTAGACTAATGGTTATCACAGTGTTCTTATCTGAAGTGTTTGTAGGTGGATTTGATTAAGATTCCTGACCTCTGTTTACCACTACCTAAATACATTCTAAATCACACTTAACAGGCCAGAGCCAAAATTACTACTCACCACCAAGTAAAAGTCAGCTTATAGAAGAAATCATAGCTCTTAAACAGAAAGGCTTTCTCTGTGCTGTGTGGTTTAATGCCCACTTTATATCCTTTTGCCTCGATGTCCATTTTTATGCAATCCAGAAGATCCTCCACGGTAGCTTGAGCATTCCAGGGGCCAAAAGTCACTACAGATTCCTTCCTTGTATCAAGACTGACCATAGCGTCGTTGTACCTCGCCAGGTCATTGTCTGTCTTTAGGACACACATGATTATTATTGAGTATCGCGAGGCCATGGCTTCTGCTCTGCCCACCCTGATGAGGACCTCCAGATTCTCGTCGTAGTTGCGCACATGGGACAAAAACTGCTGCCTTCCGACCTTCTCACCAAAAAACTGCGGAGACTCCTCAAGGAGCTTCACCAGGGGTTTTATACCATAATACACTGCCTCCTTGTAAACCTCCTGCAAATTCTTAGTTGGAACCTCCTCTGAACGGAGGTACTCAAGAATCGCCCTAAAGTGCGTCCCATCACGGTCTACAAAACAGCGACCCTCTGCATCCTTTACGAGTTTGGAAGGCACGCTGAACATCTCAGCCAGCTTTGAGTTGGGGAATCTGCGCACGGTCATCAGAGTGGTGGTGTATACCTGGCCGCCGACATTCAGCTGCACGACAAAGCACTACGGAGGACAGAGAAAACATGGTTTAAAGGATTGTCTAAAGTACTTAGTCTCATCCAAAGATGACAGAGGAAAAGAAATAGCACAATGATTAAATCCAAGGAATGCCTAATACACCCTGTTGGACTCTTTCATAAGACCTGCAACCATCGCTAAAGAATCCTTTCCTTGGATTTAAATTTACACTCAGTCCTTCAGCTCTGTGCTCGGATTGGATTCGGACTCATTTTTATGTCACTTTGAATGAAAGCTTCTGCCAAAATTAAAGTCTGGATGGCGCTCTGACAAACTCTGACTGGAATTTGAATCGTAAGCAGATGCTCAGAATGCAGTGAGAACTTAACTAGCTGTAGCGATAACCGTATAAAATTACCTTAAAAAGAAAAAAAAGATAATAAAATTGTAAATCCCAGTGGCCTAAATTTGTCTGTTCGAATGGCACTCATTAATGTTCTGGATTTGACATCCATCCATCTTCTATACCGCTTAGCCTATTCCAGGGAGCATGGGGTACAGGCTGGGGTATACTCTGGACGAGGTGCCAATCACATACATGATCACATACCCATTCATACACTACGGACAGTTTGGTCATGCCAATCAGCCTACCATGCATGTCTTTGGACTGGGAGAGGAAAGCGGAGTACCCAGAGGAAACCCCCGCAGCACGGGGAGAACATGGGCAGCGGTGGATCTGTGTTTGACATTAGCTAGCTAATGAATAGCTGTTAAGCATTGTACAGTTAAACCAAGACTGAACAATAAGAAATAGCCTATCAACATTTCTCTCAGACATTTTGAAAGAAATGACTCAATATGACTAAAATTACTATGTAGTTCCACTTCATGGAGTTCATGGAGACACAACAAAAATGTCTTGAACTGTAAACTACCAGAGCGATTTTGCATACAAAGCTGTGAATATCATAAGTTCGCTACAAGAAAATCTTGCATGATGTCTGATCAAGGGCGTAAACATGTTATGGACATTGGGGGGGTCCAAGCGCTTGGACATTGGGGGGGTCCAAGCGCTAAACAACCCAACCCCCCCCCCCATTTAATACGGAACATATAGAAAATATTTTCTCCTCTATATTGGGGGGGACAGATTGGTATTTCCTCAACATGGTATTTCCTCAGAGTGCATGGTTACGCCCATGTGTCTGATTATAAGCTCTACGAACAAAAAAAAAAAGTCATGTCCACCAATAGTAGTGGCGTATGGTACAGTGTTAATTGGTTTGGTCAATTGTTGACAACTGTACAGTACGCTGCAGAAGACAAAATCTGTATGACTTATTCAATGATTTCTTTCTCATAGAAAATTTGGGGAAATGTTTGGAACAGCAGGTGACTCATTAAAACAGCTACATGTATCATTTCTTTCCTAATACTTGGTTACACGCCTTGGTAACAGCGCCAATCATGTCACGTTACTGCCTGTTTATTTTAGCCCACTCTTCCACTGACAGAGTTCTTGGTGTCTTTTAGGTGGTTTAAAAAAACTAAAAGAAATAAAATTCCCCATTGTCTCGGAGGTTGAGATTCAATGTGCTCGTTGACCAGATTCCACACACATTTGGCCCTATGCATTCTACATTCTTCATCCTTTATGAAGTGAAAGTCAGAATTATGTTCTGCTTGGAGAAAAGACAACCTCCGAGACTGGTCAACGAGTGATGAAGCAGTTTTAGAATCAGTTACATCATCCAGGCGCACAACTTATCAACATCATCCAATAAGATGCTGCTGTTGGTGGATGCAACAAGTTTTTTTTTCCCCTTTTTCTTTTCCGAATATCTTATTTAATGTACCCAAAACACAATGCGATATTACAAGGTACAAGGATTTGGCAGCCAGAGCCAATATTCTTTTAGCAGGCCCAAAATGTCCAGCTTTCTTGAATTTCAACAGAGTAAAATTTTCTTGAAAACATAGTAAATAATTTATGTACCATTTGACTTGTTTAAATAACACCAAGCAACATTCGCATTTTATCTGTTTTAATCACGTTATTAACCTTTCCTGGTCCCTATCCTTAGATGTTATTATTATTATTATTATTATTATTATTATTACTACTACTTCTACTACTACAAGTATTATTATTATTATTATTATTATTAAGGCCCACTGCCTTTTACTTTATTTATGCTACCTCTGGATCAAATTATTTGTAAACATGGAATTAGCTTCCACTCTTATGCTGATGATACACAGCTGTATGTTTCAGCAAAGCCAGATTGCAGACAGCAACTGCATAAAGTTGAGGAATGTGTAAAGGACATTAGATGCTTATTAACTTCCTCTTACTTAATTCTGACAAGACAAGACAGAAGTACTTGTACTAGGACCACATGTATCTAGAAGTAAGCTTTCTGATTACACAGTAATTCTGAATGGACTTTCTGTTTCATCATGTGCAGCAGTAAAAGACCTTGGAGTGATTATTGACCTTGGCCGTTCATGTAGATAATATTACTAGGATAGCCTTCTTTCATCTCAGAAATATTTCTAAGATAAGAAATATAATGTCACTACATGATGCAGAAATATTAGTTCATGCTTTCGTTACCTCTAGACTAGATTATTGTAATGCCGTACTGTCTGGATGTTCCAGTAGAAACCTAAACAAACTCCAGTTAGTCCAGAATGCAGCTGCTAGAGTCCTAACTAGAACCAGAAGATACGACCACATCACCCCGATCTTATACACACTACATTGACTGCCAGTAAAATCACACATTAATTATAAAATACTACTATCAACCTATAAAGCACTAAACGGTCTCGCGCCACAGTACCTGAGCAAACTTTTGGTCTTTTATGATCCGCCATGCCTACTTGGATCAAAAGATTCAGGCTATTTGATGCTATTTGATAGTGAAGGCTAGAGCAGGGGGAAGAGCTTTCTCTTACAAAACCCCACAGTTATGGAAATCTTCCAATTAGTGTTTGGGACTCAGACACAGTCTCTGTGTTTAAGTCTAGGCTTAAAACGTATTTGTTTACTCAAGCTTACCATGAGTAGACTATTTTTTTACACAAAATACACAGTCTTATCCATCACAGGATAGTAAGCATGCCTAATAATCTCTCCGTCCTTCTCCCGCGCCACACACGATTTTATGGAGATGCCAGTGATCCTGACCCTTTCTGCTCTCTGGACCTGCCTGATCCATCCTGATGCCTTACCTCTGGATTGAGCTCTCATCCACTGGAAGCTACAGCCTGGAGATTGCTGAGGACGGTACCGCTTGAACTGCAATTACCACATGCAGTTTTCTACTCGGGTCTCCTTTAGTGAACAGTGGACTAGTTCAACAAACAGACTTCATGTTAAAACCATAATGAACTTTCTTTTACTTTTGAACCATCCATTGTTACCCAGATGAAGATGCGTTCCCTTCTGAGTCTGGTTCCTCTCAAGGTTTCTTCATCATATCGTCTTAGGGAGTTTTTCCCTCAACACCGTCGCCATCGGCTCGCTCAGTACGAATAAATTCTCACATTTACAATCTGTATCCTGTGTTTATATGTTTCTGAAAAGCTGCTTTGAGACAATGTCCATCGTTAAAAGCGCTACACAAATAAAACTGAATTGAGTTGAATATTATTAGTACCGTCCATCCATCCTCAACCGCTTATCCGTAATCGGGTCGCGGGGGTAGCAGCTCCAGCAAGGAACCCCAAACTTCCTTTTCTTGAGCAACATTAACCAGCTCTAACTTGGTGATCCCAAGGCGTTCCCAGGTCAGTGTGGAAATATAGTCTTTCCACCTAGTCCTGGGTCTTCCCCGAGGTCTCCGCCCAGTTGGATGTGCCTGGAATACCTCCCTAAGGAGGCGCCCAGAGGGCATCCTTACCAGGTGCCCGAACCACCTCAACTGACTCCTTTCAACGCAAAGGAGCAGCGGCTCTAATCTGAGTTCCTCTCGGATAGCCGAGCTTCTCACCCTTATTATTAGTACCACTACTACAATTATGATTACTATTATTACTACTACTACTACTATTAATATTACTTCTACTACTACAGTTAATATTATTACTACAATTATATTACTACTAACACTGCTACTATTACTGTTATTATTACTACTATCCATCCATCCATCCATCCATCTTCAACCGCTTACTCCTTTTCAGGGTCACGGGGAACCTGGAGCCTATCCCAGGAGGCATCGGGCACAAGGCGGGGTACACCCTGGACAGGGTGCCAGTCCATCGCAGGGCACAATCACATACACACTCACACACCCATTCATACACTACGTACTATTATTTTATTATTACTACTACTGCTACTATTAGTTATTATTACTATTACTACTGCTACAATTACTGTTATTATTGTTGATATGAATATAGTTTTTGAACACCAAATGAGCATGCGACTCTGTCTTTGCCACTTAGATAAACAGACTAAAGGCGTCCATTGTTGTCGATCACTTCTGAGGGGGAAGTTTATGAGAAGCGCGTAACCGCACTATGACACCTGTAGAACAGGTAAACTCCTGAGTCTCATCACTCGTGATCATGTATAAACACGGCACAAGGCGCAGAGTTAACACTTCTAAACGTTTTCGGGGGATCTCGGAGATACAGAACCGCGCCAATGAAAACCTTATACTGTCGAAGTTTAGGTTCAGAATAAAGAACGCAGACTTTATTTCCAGAACTAGCACGTGATTCTCTTCCCTTGACAAAGGCTTCTGCTAGACTAACGTTACCTGCTTGAAAGGCTCGACTGCCAGCTTCCGTGCTGATTTGAGGTCAGGAAGACTCATCTTGGGAAGATCCGAGCAGCTCTGTCTCACCTGCGAGATCTCAGCTGCAAGTAGGTTAAGAGTGGGCGTGGCGTATGTGATCTTGAAAAGAGGGCGGGTGCCAATCTCGAGAGTTTCAACACGAACATTAAAGGGAAATTATAATGGTGTACATTAGGTTAGTTTTCAGAAACATATCTGTGATATTTGTAAATAATCTTCACCCCATGGAGCAGTGGAAGAAGGTGGTCTGGTTAATCACATGTTCTTTTGCATCATGTGGACGGCCGGGTGCGTGTGTGTCTTCACTGGGGAAGAAACGGTACCAGGATGCACTACAGGAAGAGGGCAAGCCAGCAGAGGCAGTGTGATGCTCCGGGCAATGATCTGGGAAACCGTGGGTCCTGGCATTCCTGTGGATGTTACTTTGACACGTACAACCTACCTAAACAGACCAAGTACACGCCTTCATGGCAACAGCACTCTTTTTTTATTATGATAATTTTTAAACTATGAGAGTTTGGATTAACCCTATTTAATTCAACTCAAATGGCGAGTCAAATAAATAGATTATAATAAATATATAGCCAAGTTTATGTTATAAACTAAGATCCCTATAACAGAACTGGTAACAGTAAAAGGAAAAAAAAGGGGGGGGGGGGGAAATCCCATGAACCACGACTTCCTTGGAATTAAGGGTAGTTGTTGTGAATTTACATTAATACAGAGCTCTAAATACATCAGCAGGTCAGGAGCTTAGTCATATAGTGTAGCGCTTGTGTGAATTTAAAGGAAAAACCTGCTCATGATTAAACACACCAAAGTCATGTGACTGCATATACATCAGTGAGCTGATAAGATCTTACATACATTATCTTATACAAAATAAATAGAAGTAACATTCCCCGTAATCAAAAACACAACATGTCAACATTGTCTAAAAGGCACCATTTTGCCAAACCTAAAATGTCCTAGCTTAGAATGAGAGTCAGCATTATATATCACTATGTATATTAATAAAGACAAATAAGGAGACAAAGGCCATAAGTGTATTTATCCTTTTATTTTTGTACAGAAAATCTCATCCTCCACTGGTGAACACCTAGAAGAGAGAAAAAGAAAAATATTAATGCACGTTCTGTGTCAGCTTTAGTGTTTTATCCAGTATTAGACGTTAGCACTGGATAACCCTTCTCAGACAAATGCCTCAATGTCTTCAAGTAAAAGGGACTCTCCATTCAAAGGGTCCAAGCTCAGAGGCACAGAACGTGACTCTGGGACAGACTCCTTTGAGCGAAGTACAATCCCATTCCGACTCGTCATCGTATCATCACTGAAGGGGGTGAGAACTTGTATGAAGCTGCTTGAGCCTCATTAATAAACTGCACACACAATCCATCCACATGCAGCACAAACCATAGATGCATATTAACACACAGCTCCATCGGAAACAGCAGACATCCCAACTACATAGTGCTTCCTAAAATTCAGCCACTTAAACCTTCCCAAGCATTATAGCAATGCATATTTTCACTGCATGTCAGTTTTAACACTGACAGTTTACAAATGTCATAAAATAAATGTATAGAATTACCTTCAACATGGATCTACAACTAGAGGCCACATTTATCAGGTTCACACAGCACTAATAAGCAATTAGCAACCAGGATGGAGCATTAATGTTCGCCTTCGCAAAACCACGTTGCTTTATCTTTTTGATAATGATGACTAAATTCTGGATCATTCCTTCACCCTTACCCTTTATGCTGTGGGTACAGGAGCTCCCTGTGGCATGACTGGGACTTCAGGCTTAGCCCCCTTCTGTTCAGACACAGGGGTGGTGGGAAGGATCTCTTCTTTGGGCTCTACGATGCTGACGTGGTCAGGCAGAGGCTTCTTGGGGCCAATCTTACCACTGGGGTCCCAAGGAAGCATGATCTTAACCTTGATACCAAGCACACCTGGACACGGGGATAAAAACACATCTTAAGCAGAGCCAAAACCATACATCGTTTCCTCTCCATGTGGGTTTCCCCAACAAAAACAAAAGGCGGTCAGGGAGATGCCTATTGCAAGCCAATTATTTGCCCGAAATAAACACCAGCACATTTGTACTCAATACTTGTAAACACCCTTCTCAGACAAATGCCTCAATGTCTTCAACTGAAAGGAACACACTGCTCTGAGGAATTCAAGCCAGGGGCAAAGAACATGACCGCTAACCCAAAATCCAAAGAGAAAGCTTGCGTCCCGTTCCGACTCGTCATCGTATCATCACTGAAGGGGAAATCGCAAAACGTGCATGTCCACTAGACTAGTATATAAGCAAACCAGAGTTTTGTACTGTTGGTACGATACTAACGCAACTACAAGTTAGAAAGGTTCACAGTAACCATTCAGCATCATGCAAGCTACATGCCTAAAACCCACTCACACTTTAAAAAGGTTGTTTGACTACACAATTTTACAGATCCTTAAAGAAAAGGAGAATAAATGAACATCTCTTTCCGGTATCTTATGTTTGCTACCAAACTATAAGGTGATGGCTGTTGCTGCTACTGTTTTTAGCTAAGTGCCCATTTTCAAAAGATTATTTTCTAAAAACATTGTTCAAAACTACAAGTCTATTTGCAATTGCTTCATTTACTAAGTGTGAGATTTAAGCTATGCTGCTGGTTTGAGCCTTCCATTACTTACAAGCCTAGTATCTCCAACGCAAAGCCTTCACAGCTGTATTTGAGGCAAGAGGAAAATGTGTAACCCAGCCAACTAATCCTTTAGTGTTGGACATCAAGGTCACAACATTTGAATATACAACTACATACCTTTAAACAGTGAATAAAAAACTGTGACAACACACGCTTTTGTTTTGTTTATTAAAGCACTTATTACACATCTCATCCCTCACTCACCTTGGCGGAGCAGGACGTGGCGGACAGCAGTGTCCACGTAATAGTTGACGGGGTCTCCGCTGTGGATCATCAGGCCATCCACAAACTTCATGGACTTGGCCCTCTGACCCCTGAGCTTGCCAGACACTACCACCTCACAGCCCTTGGCACCACTCTCCATGATGAAGCGCAGAACACCATAGCAGGCCCTGATGAAGACAGTAACAAATCAGTTCATCATGCTGCTACAGATCAAGCGTTTCTATCAGAACGATGCTGATCGTTTAAAAAAAAAAAAAAAAAAAAAAAAAAAAAAAAACTCTTCAGACAAATGCCTCGATGTCTTCAACCAAAAGTAACACTGTGCTCTGAGGAACAGAATCAGGGGCACAGAACGTGACCGCTAACTCAGAATCCAGAGACAACCAGCATCCCGTTCCGACTCATCATCGTATCATCACTGAAGAACAAGGATCAGCAAAATACTTGCAAGGGGGGAAAAAAAAAAAAAAAAAAATCGAGTGTTGTGGCGTGTTCAAAGGAATACGAGCGGCTGGATGGTGGCTTAAGGTGCAAAAACAAGCAAGTACGGGTTTCAAGGATGTTAACAAAACCTGGTATACTAAAATGCATCAACAAACTACTCCATAAGCTGATCTAGAAAATGAGAAGGTTCTAAAAGGAACATGTGCATGTAGGGTTGGGGTGTCTGGGAGGGTAAAAATAACGAGTAATTTGTCCAATGCTGAGTGTGTATGGCTTGAAATATTAGCATATATAATGACTTACCTGCGGACAGCCAGACCTCCGAGCAGCTTGTAGCGCAGAGATTCTGCCTGAGCGATGGCACAAAGACCCCTGGTGGCAACCTTCTCAGCGTAGAGCTAAAACACAGACAGCAGTTTAGTATGTGCACCTGAACAATGCTGATTAAAAAAAAAAAAAAAAACTCTTCTCAGACAAATGCCTCGATGTCTTCAACCAAAAAGAACACTGCGCTCTGAGGAACTGAATCAGTGGCACAGAACGTGACCGCTAACTCAGAATCCAGAGAGACAACCAGCGTCCTGTTCCGACTCGTCATCGTATCATCACTGAAGAACAAGAATCAGCAAAATACTTTCTATAAACGGTATTTTTCTGTAGAACAGCGACAACCGGACACGGCAACTCGCATACAAAAACTGTCATGGAAGACCGGTCTTACCTCCACGCTGCCCTCTGGGAACCCAAACCTCTTCTGTACGACAGCAGTCAGTTCCCTAATGCGACGGCCTTTCTCCCCCAGGACATTCTGGGTCCTACACAAACATTGTTATTAGTATTTTTTTTTTTTTTAAACCATGTGCATGACTAGTTTCCCAAATGTATTTCCTCATCAGGAGGAGAAACTCTTTCTGCTACTTTAAAAAAAGCCGCTAACCAACCCCACTCTAAGTATATAAAGCTCAAGTGAAGCATTACCTGGTGGCAAGAATGATGATCTCCGTCCTCGTCGGGGTGACCCGGACCTCCACGCCGGAGTACCCGTCCTCTGCAAGCTCTCGGGTCAGGAACTCGTTCAGCTCAGCTTTGAAGATGCCGTCTGAGACAAACTAAGGACGAAATCACAAAGGAACCTTAAATTGCAAAGAATATGACCATATACATACTATCAAATGTGAGACAAGCTACCCAAACATGTGGAATTACATGCCCTATGTATCTGATCAGAAAAACTGGTCTGACGTTAGGATCTTAAAAGATTGAGGAAAGTGAGATTCTCATGTTAGGTAGAGATGTGGTGGTGTTGGGGCTGAACATGCAACTAGTCACAAACTCCCTGTCATAACATAAAGCCATAAAATGGTGATTGTTAACGGTCTAAAACCTAAATGGCTTCCTGCTTCATACAGAGAGATGAGAATGATATGTAATGTGCTGTAGTAGCACGAATATCATACGAGAATTATGGATAAAACTGACTTGGGAGTAAAATAAATATTCATATGAACAGTTTCTAGACGAATCGTTAGTTAGTTTTGCTAACTACTACTACTACTTTTGCTAAGTAAGTTACTGCAGAAGGTTAAATAAACATAGTGACTGTTCAGAAGCACGAAGCTGGGGTAAATACATTTCCGCTTAGCTTGCTGGCTAAAAAGCCCAGAGCTCAAATACAAATGAAGAGCCAAAACATTTTTTTTAAATAAATAAATCATAAAAAATGGTAGAAACTAAAGAATAAAGTCACGCAGGAATAAAATAAGCGCCAGTTTCTGGACTGAGTTCAGGGACCGGTTAGAGACATCATATCCAGCCATGTTTCACATCGGTGCCCCAGTGAGGCGCATCCAAGACAATCCGGTTATAAAGTAATAATAAAACAACTATCCTGACGCAAACTGTTGTGACTAAACACAATTTCTGTCATCTAAAGCCGTTATTGAAGCGTATAAACCCTCAGTTTGACGGATAATCGGGTAAAAATCTGGCTAACCTTTCTCTTCTTAGAAATTTGAACCGCCATCTTGCCGAAAGCCGCAGACAGGAAAGGAACATTGAACAAAGCGGAAATTAATTTATAATGACATATCACTTCCGCTTGACCTCTGGAGTTGGCGGGAGTTGTAGTTTTTTTCCTATGTAAGTTTCGTTAAACGAAGGCCTTTCATGGAACGAGTAAATCAAATAAACAAACACACAAGGAAATAAACGTATAAATAAATAAATAGATAAATAAATAATAGAGGACGGCGGGATAGTTTTTCCCCCTGAACTAAAGGAATAAACAACATGAAAAATGCACATTGTTGAAAAAAAAGGGCTCTGAGAAGGGATGCTTTCAGTGTTTCGTGAAAAACAACAACCCAGTTTTATAGGCTTATTAGAGTTTACATAACACATGCTACAACTAAATCTTTAAACAGGATTCACTGCTACGGATGTGAAATGTCATCACCAGGGTGTTAAATATTTACATGTATAACAATATGTTTTTCAGCTATAAACATTTGTCTACACTTTCCACAAATTTAATTGAAATCTGCTTTAATTTAAAGGCTAAATACATTTCTTGAGGCTGAATTCCATTAAAAGCCTCAACAAATGTGCACAAACATGGCGACATCATTTTATGGGCAATAACTACATGAGTTGCAGTTCAGCCTTCATTCATTCATTCATTCATTCATTCATACATTCATTCATACACATATATATATATATATATATACACAGTGGTGTGAAAAAGTGTTTGCCCCTTCCTCATTTCCTGTTCCTTTGCATGTTTGTCACACTTAAGTGTTTCGGAACATCAAACCAATTTAAACAATAGTCAAAGACAACACAAGTAAACACAAAATGCAATTTGTAAATGAAGTTGTTTATTATTAAAGGTGAAAAAAAATCCAAACCATCATGGCCCTGTGTGAAAAGGTGATTGCCCCCTTACTATAACTGTGGTTGTCCACACCTGAGTTCAATTTCTCTAGCCACACCCAGGCCTGATTATTGCCACACCTGTTCACAATCAAGGCATCACTTAAATAGGAGCTGCTTGACACAGTAAGGTCCACCAGAAGATCCTTAAAAGCTACACATCATGCCGAGACCCAAAGAAATTCAGGAACAATTGAGAAAGAAAGTAATTGGGATCTATCAGTCTGG